>JAVJIF010013899.1:0-130579 GCA_038442645.1 Agave tequilana
TTGCATATTCATGACTATCACTTTTACGGAGACTTGGCATGATTATTATACTGTTACCAGATATTTGGTACTCCTGAACTCCTGTACTCCTGAACTCTTGTATTCCTGAACCCCTGAAAAAAGGGTGACTCCTGATATTATACTCCTGTTAATTCTCGTAGTTGGATAATCATGGTTATACTCTATACACTTGCGGATATTATCTTTGGGCAATTCATATATGTATATAAAAATACTCAACTAACACTGGGGTGGGGGAAACTGATAGAAACCGGTATGATGTCATATTTATAATGGTGATATTTCTGAAGTATCGTGTGGGGTGCGTAATGATAAGTCCTCGGGAAGCAGTAGCCTGAATCTGAAGTGTCGTGTGTGGCGCGTAATGATAAGTCCCCGGAAGCAGTAGTCTGTACTCCTGAGCTAGTCTCGGGCAGAGACGTGACCCACTATAAATATGAGCCATCAGATTTATCAGTTTCCAAATAATAACTCATCTTATTCATAAGTGGATGTATGTGTGCTGGTAGCACATACAAAAGCATATGAATCGGATGAATAACATAAAACAACCAAACCGTAATAATGTTAGGAACGTGTGATATTTTATCTCTCCTTTGTTCGGGTCCTGGTACTTACATATCAGACCGGGTAAGTTCTCCAGAGTGCGAACTCTAGTAGGACTATCAGTGATGTGAGGTGCTGGTAGGGAGGCGATTGGAAATATCAAACGGTACTGATTATTATTATTGGATAAATTAAAATGTAACACTTTTATATTCCGTTATAGTGTTATACCCTGAGTTGACATCTTGCTTTATGACACATGATGATTACTCCAGATACACTATAGTTCTGTTATTCTTAGGGCAACTCAAGTTGTATAAACTCAGACGATGGCGACATGAGATATGTGGCATATAGATGAGGGTTTCCTTATTTGGATTATCCCCTTGACGTATATGTTTCGTGAATCCATAATCTGAGCTTGTACAACTAGTTTTGTCTGTACTTATATTTATCGCATGTTTAACTTATTTACCGCATGTTTATATGTACTTATGCTCTTCATACTGCCTTATATGCCTGTTTTTAGTTTCAGATTCATCGTTATACATGATTTACTGTCGTTCCTTTAATTTCCCTTATATTACTTATCATTTCTTGTACCTGCATACTTGGACCACATCACTTGATCATGTATACATGTACCTGTTATGCACGCCATTTGGCTTTATTATATGTACTCGCAGGGTTACGTCTGACGACCCTAGATTCTCATGTCCAGATCCTAGAGACCGGACCTTGGTGCCTTGTTGTAGCTGATCAGAGTACGCAGCGGGTTCTTCCGTGACGGTTGGAGCGCAGTAGAAGCTTGGATTATCGTCGCAGCTCTTCCTCTCAGTTCCTCTCCGTTTGGTTCTCGAGACCTCTTTTGCTGCTCGTGAGCACCTCTCAGCTTTGTATTTCTCTTCATATGATGTACTTTTGTATTTCTGGTGATGTAATATCATGTAATATTGTATCACTCTCTGTGATAACCATGTACTTGTGTTATTTCTTTTAGAATGTATATTATAACTGCGCTTCCGCACTCTGATTCTTGTCTGTACTGATGCTTAGCGTATATACGTGAGGGCATTTCCGACCTGCGTATATACTTCGCAGTGGCGTTTCCGTACCCGCCAGATCGGGGCGTCACAGGATGGTATCAGAGCCTAGATTCTAACATCCTCAGTACAATCAGTTGGCAGATTAATGAGATATTAATTTGCAGCTGGAGAGCACGATCTTGAAATACATTCCAATCGCATGTGCGGTGTTATCTATTCCTTCGTTGCAATCTTTTCCTTGAATCCTGAGACCCTTCTATCTTTCCTTTCAGCTTCTTCCCATCATCCCTTCAACCAACTCAGATATGGAAAGACGAAAAACTGTAACGGTCATGGCACTTCTCGTGACAGTTCTAATGGAGAGGGTGACAACATGATGATGGTGCTACATGGCATGATGGAGAGTCAGCATCAGCAGACAGAGCTCTTGCGACAAGTATTATTGATAGCACCTAGAGAGCAGAGGCTTGGCAATGTATCCGATTTCAGAAGACTGCAGTCGGCTACATTTTCGGGTACTGAGAAGCCGTTGGACGCCGAGTATTGACTGATTGATACTACATATCTTCTTAAGGCAGCCCGGATTCCTGATGAGAACCAAGTGGAAGTGGTTAAGATACAGCTGAAGAACGTGGCCAGGACTTGGTGGTTGGCAGAAGAAGCGAGGCTGGAGAAGCCCATCACTTGGGACCAGTTCTCGAAAAGATTCTACGAGAGATTCTTCTCTGAGACAGCACAGAAGGAGATGGAAGAGCAATTTATCAGATTGCAGCAGAGGGACCAAACAGTAGACGAGTATGCTGCAGAGTTCCTGAGACTGAGCCGGTTCGCGCCATACATGGTGGCCAATGAGGAGACCGAGAAAGGAGATTCCAGCAAGGCCTCAGGATGCAGATCCAGATGTTTCTTATACCCTAGCAACTTAAGACGTATTCTCAGGTCCTTATCATCGCTCGTGAGGTACAACGAGGATGGGAAAGAAGCGTCAGGATGAGATGCAGAGGAAGTCAGTGAAGAGACCCTTTCAGTTGAAGGGAGATAAAGACTCAGTCGGACCCCTGGATACCCCACTAGCAGAGCAATTACTCCAACCTCTCCCTCAGTAAATGAGATGTGGGTATTGTCTGAAGCTCGGACACTACAAGCATGATTGCAGAATGGAAACAAAGTATGCTTAGCATGTGGGTCTGATGGTCATATGATAAGGGATTGTTCATTCAAATGGATAGAGGGTACCACCCCGATCAACCAACACTTCCAGTACTACCGGTAAGAAGGGACCCAGGACCAATCGGAAGGAGAGCTCCATTCCCTTCCCCACAGTATGTCTTCAACCAAGCACAGAGAAGACCAAGAGGTAGAGTAGATGGGAGAAAGCGGAAAGCATATAATTTGATCGCCAAGGAAACTGAAGTATCAGATGAAGTGGAACAGAGAGTGGTGCTATATTTGGAACGAAGACCACTGGAGGTGACGCCCGTGACCACTATCCCCATTTTATTATGTCTTGAGTTGATAAATTTTTCATTATCATATCCATTCTATCATGATATTCCCATCAACCCTATTTTCTTCTGTATTCATCTCCCTCCTTATTGAAATTTTGAGGATGAAATTTTTGCTAGGTGGGTAGATTATAGCAACCCGTTCCCGGGATACGTACCCGGATATGTGTCCCGAATTCTTTAACCGTTTTGTTTCAAATTCTTTCCAGTATTTGTATTTAAGTTGTGATTGCTTATGTTATTTGGTATCAGATCTGGATTCTCAGACCTAGAGTCAGCCCTGACCCGGACCGGGAACCTGATACCGGCATACCGTCGATTTTATCTTTCTGATAGTCCGATTTGACCGATTTTAGTTTCAAATACTGTTTTATAATATTTTAAATTTTTCGTGATTTTCTAGAATTTTCAGAATTTTTCTGCAAAATCTCAAAACCGTGTGTTGGTTGGCATCGCTGACTTGTTCCCAATTTTTAGTTTTCAGACGGGATTGAATTTTCAAAAATGGCTTTCACTTTATTTATTCGAATTTCATTTTATATCTAAATATATTTTTTGGGATTTTTCTAAATTTATCAAAATTTGACCGATTTCTGGTGCGGCCGGTATCGCTTGAAAATTTCAGAATTTTTAAATTGAAAACTACATTGAATTTTCTCGAATCTGATTTCTGCAAACATCTTAAAATAATATTTTCTATTTTTGAGAATTTTTCAGAACGTTTCTGAAACAGTCAAATTTTCGCCCTATTTAAATAATAATATTATTTACCGACAATTTCTTTTCTTACTTTTTCCTTGTTTACTCCCCTACTTTATACTCCCAGATATTTTAATAAATTAATTATTTAATAATAATTTTTTTTACTATTTTCTTTTTTTCCCTTATTTTTTTCCTTTTCCCTTATTTTCTTTCCTTTCTTTCTTTTCTTTTTCCCCTTTGACTTTCCCCCTCCTCTGCAACCGCCACCTGCCATAGCCACCCGCCGCCTGCAGTAGCAGCCAATGCCTGATGGGCTGCTGCTGCAACAGTCCCTTTCCCCCCATTTCTCCTCTTTTCTAATAAATACTCCCTCCCTCCTCCTCCTTTTCATTTCTATTTTCAATTTCAACCTCCTTCAACCAAAACAAAACCCACTCCTTCAACCAACCGTTCCCTCTTCATCACCGCCGCCTCCACCACCGGAGCCACCACCGCCGGCCTCCCCTAGGCCGGCCATCCACTCCCCCACACCCTCTCTCCACTCTACCACCTCCTTCAATCTCCATCAACCACCCACCACCTCCAATTTCATCAAAACCCATCACCACCACCTCCCTTCCTCCAAAATTTACCACCACCTCCATCAAATCCACCACTTCCACCACCCCATCACCACCTCCTCCTCCTCCTCTAACTCTCCACCACCTCCAACAACCACCACAACCCACAACCACCATCAACCACCACCAACTAAACCTCCTTCAACAACAAACAACACCAACAACAATAACACCAACCACCCCTCCTCTACCCTAGCCGCCGCCCCCCCTCACCGGCCACCGTCCGCCAGTGGCGGCGCCGCGCAGGCCGCCGGCCACCTCCCCCTCCCCTCCATTTCCTTTGTAACCCCCTGATTCCCGATGTACGTATCACCGTATCGGTACGCGATACAACGTACAAAATTTGATTTGACCTCTGTAGTATTCCAATTGACCTGATTTCAGTTTCAAAAATCATTTCCTAATATTCTAGATTTTTCAGGATTTTCTGAAATTTTTGAGCACTGTTCGAGACTGGTCAAATATGGGACTAATATAATAATAATTAATATTATTTTTTATCTTTTCTTTCTTTCTTTTCTTCTCCTTTCTTCTCCACTTCTCTGGAGAACTCCACGCCACCGCCCTCCTGTAGCTCCACCGCCTCTCCCCCTATTTAAACACTCTAATCCTCTCTTTCTCTCTCCTCACTCTCTCTAATTCTCTCATATTCTCTCTCTCTCTAATTAGTTTCTCCCACTCCCTAATACTCTCTCCCCTGGGCTTCAGTTCTGAAGCCCGAACCCAACAAAGCCCCCTCTCGCACTCCCTCTCTCCCTCCATATATCTCTCCACGGCAGCCTGACCGGCGGCCAGGTGCCGGCGGCGCCGTAGGTCGGCCGGTGCAGGGCTGGCGGCGGAGGAGGGGGCCACCCTTTCCCCCGTTCTCTCTTGGCTGGGCGCTGGTCGCAGCGGCGCCGGAGCACCGCCGGAGCGGCGCCGGCGCCGGGCTGGCGGCCGCGCCACCGCGCGGTGAGCGGCGGTGGCCGCGTCAGCCGCGGCGGCCGCGCCGCGAGCGGCAGCAGCGACAGCTGCTGCTGCCGCAGCCTGCGTGAGGAAAGCAACCCAAATAAGGTTTCGGGTTTGTGGGGTTAACCCAAACCCGACCCATTTACACCCGGACCCGACCCGTTAAAGGTAAAATTGCATTTAAGCCCCTGTAAGATTTTTAATTACGTTTAGGCCCCTGAAAAATTACAAATAGCCCCCTGGATAATTTCTGTTATTACATATTAACCCTATTTTATTACTTTCAGTATTCGGGCGATAACTGGACCATCCGGACTCCGATTTGGACGATTCTGGATCCGTTGCGATCGTGGGAACGAGAGCTACAGTCCTGTAGCCAGTTTGTGAGTGTTTTTCTTTTATAAATTAATTATTTTATCATGATCCATATCTTGGTTGATTGCCTATTAAAAATAAAATATGATTATTGGTAAATCATGATAATTATTGTAATCACTGTAATTAAGGCATAATAAAACCATAGTAACAAGACATAGATCGTAGACAACTTGGACACTGATATTATGCCTGTACCGCCACTGATAACTTGGATACTATTACTTCATGTATTCGCTCATAGTTAGATAACTATCGTCACATGTATACTGATTCACGGTATTGTTGACACTACACTCATGACTGCTAGAAACTGTTAGTACATGCAGTGGTATCAGCATCACATGGCTACGATAGTACACTAGACATGATAATACATTGACCACTGATATGACAGGGACGAGTGAGACATAGATCGATTATACGAATTAGTGCCACTCATAGGCATTCCACTGGTACACGGATATAACCATGCACGGACTACCTCATTATCACTGTTACACGTGCTTGTTATGTTTACATATCACTGTGACATGTGCATGTAATGTTTACCTAGTACTGTTACACATGCATGTCATGTTTACATATCACGGCCACACATGCATTATTGTTGTCATATGACTTCCCGTTCATATTACATGTATTATTGTGCCATGTTACTGTATTCATGTTACAAGATTGTTTCCTGTTATTGATACGGATTTCCCGTTACTGGACATGAGAGCTGTAAATATGCGATATGTGGGAATCCCACATCTATTGTTCCCGTTTCTCGATATATGTTCATGATATCTTGTTCATGTTATATTGTTCATGTTATATTATTCCCGTTTCCCGTTATCGTGTTTGTGCTATCAACAGAGCTCATGTCATGTTACATGTACCATATCCTGTACTTGTTCCTGATATACTGTATAGTGAAAGATAATAAAGATAACTTGGGTATGGGGGAGACTTGACGGTTGACTAGATCTTGTCGGGTGGATGTCTGGATCCATTGTTTGTCCCACTGCAGGGGACGGGGTGGGTAGTGCTGGCTACCGTCTGTTATAGCTCATGAGCTCCTATTTATTGTTTTAGCTCATTGAGTTCCTGTTACATGTTACAGCCTTAGCGGGCTGGCCCTGGTCTCAGCAGCCAGGGGTCTGTTTAAGGCCGTGATCCGGGTATGCACGGGGTACACCCACCTGACTAGATCTCCTTGACTATTGGTTTCCAATTAACATAATAAAACAGTATACACAATAGTGCGTCGGGAACACTTGTTATTTGATCACTCTCTCGTTTGGATAATGGTACCCGTAGGCCATGTCCGAATGGGTTTCGACTGGAGTGCGGGCTCCAGTATGAACTGCCAGTGGTATGGGACACTGGAAGAGATTGATTATAATACCAGGTGGTACTGATTGCTACTATTGTAGAAATAACATGACTTGCCTGATACATGCTTACTACTTGTTACGGTTCCTTGCCTGATACATGTTTAGTTGTACTTGTTATTGTACCTGACCAATTATCCGATATCATGTTACATGTTTATTTGTTACTGTACCCGATACATGTTACACTTTCTGTAGTAGCATATATTCATGCATATGTGCATATATTCTATTTTCTGTATACCTGGCATATATCATTACTGTCTATGCACCACACCGTATACTGGTTAGGTAGCATATGCACATCTGCATGTTCACTGCTATCACATCACCACTAGCATGTACACTCGTCACCACTAGATAACATTATATATTATATAAACTGGATACGCTTAGAGACATGACCTGATGATAACGGTTAGGTAGTAATGATAATATAAGATGGCATGTCTGTATATTTTTACTGTTTATGATATGCTTATTATATGGTATACACCATCATGTATCTACCTCCTTCATTTTACCACTCACTAGGTCGCTTTCTGACGACCCTGGGTTTGCATGCCCAGATTGGAGATCCGCGTACCGTAGTATCCGAGAGTACCTTGGAGTCACATCAGAGCTTCCTCATCGGGACTATTCCTAGGTATCTGGTGCTTTATTTCCGTTATCTTATTTATCTCCATTTTTTTCATATATGTTATGATCGCTGACCTCTTTCTGCAGGTATTCTTGTACTTATTTCATGCTGGGACCCATGTCTATATGGAGGTTATTTATTGTACTGAGGCTTAACGTACGTACGTGAGGGTTTTCTGCCCTGCGTATGTACGTCGCCATAACGTCCCCGTACCTGCGGGATTGGGGCGTTACATAGTGGTATCAGAGCCTAGGTTCACGCCTGGTGTGGGTAACCACCTGGGTCGATGCTCTGGCTCTTACCAACAGTACAATCAGGTTCAGATTAACTGATCTGTATCTGAATTTGAGATTCCAGCAACGAGTACAAGAATACCATGGCCTTGACGAGTCATTCCTTGACTCGATTGTATTCCTTCCTTTCTTTCAGTTGTCAACCAGAACATCCGATTTCCTTCTCATTTTCTTTGCATCATCTTTTTCCCACCCGTTAGTGCTAGTTCACTACCATCTTCCCTATCTCGAGTTCCTTATAGATATCAGAGTGCGTAGCGGAAGTATCGTGGACCCGTAACATTTCAGCTTTGGGGTTGAAAATCTTGTTCTCACACCAGATTGAAATTGCGAGGACGCAATTTTTTTGTAAGGTGGCGAGAAATGTAACCTCCTGATTCCCGATGTACGTATCACCGTATCGGTACGCGATACAACGTACAAAATTTGATTTGACCTCTGTAGTATTCCAATTGACCTGATTTCAGTTTCAAAAATCATTTCCTAATATTCTAGATTTTTCAGGATTTTCTGAAATTTTTGAGCACTGTTCGAGACTGGTCAAATATGGGACTAATATAATAATAATAATTAAATATTATTTTTATCTTTTCTTTTCTTTCTTTTCTTCTCCTTTCTTCTCCACTTCTCTTGGAGAACTCCACGCCACCGCCCTCCTGTAGCTCCACCGCCTCTCCCCCTATTTAAACACTCTAATCCTCTCTTTCTCTCTCCTCACTCTCTCTAATTCTCTCATATTCTCTCTCTCTCTAATTAGTTTTCTCCCACTCCCTAATTACTCTCTCCCCTGGGCTTCAGTTCTGAAGCCCGAACCCAACAAAGCCCCCTCTCGCACTCCCTCTCTCCCTCCATATATCTCTCCACGGCAGCCTGACCGGCGGCCAGGTGCCGGCGGCGCCGTAGGTCGGCCGGTGCAGGGCTGGCGGCGGAGGAGGGGGCCACCCTTCCCCCGTTCTCTCTTGGCTGGGCGCTGGTCGCAGCGGCGCCGGAGCACCGCCGGAGCGGCGCCGGCGCCGGGCTGGCGGCCGCGCCACCGCGCGGTGAGCGGCGGTGGCCGCGTCAGCCGCGGCGGCCGCAGCCGCGAGCGGCAGCAGCGACAGCTGCTGCTGCCGCAGCCTGCGTGAGGAAGCAACCCAAATAAGGTTTCGGGTTTTGGGTTTAACCCAAACCCGACCCATTTACACCCGGACCCGACCCGTTAAAGGTAAAATTGCATTTAAGCCCCTGTAAGATTTTTAATTACGTTTAGGCCCCTGAAAAAATTACAAATAGCCCCCTGGATAATTTCTGTTATTACATATTTAACCCTATTTTATTACTTTCAGTATTCGGGCGATAACTGGACCATCCGGACTCCGATTTGGACGATTCTGGATCCGTTGCGATCGTGGGAACGAGAGCTACAGTCCTGTAGCCAGTTTGTGAGTGTTTTCTTTTTATAAATTATATTTTATCATGATCCATATCTTGGTTGATTGCCTATTAAAATAAAATATGATTATTGGTAAATCATGATAATTATTGTAATCACTGTATTAAGGCATAATAAAACCATAGTAACAAGACATAGATCGTAGACAACTTGGACACTGATATTATGCCTGTACCGCCACTGATAACTTGGATACTATTACTTCATGTATTCGCTCATAGTTAGATAACTATCGTCACATGCATACTGATTCACGGTACTTGTTGACACTACACTCATGACTGCTAGAAACCGTTAGTACATGCAGTGGTATCAGCATCACATGGCTACGATAGTACACTAGACATGATAATACATTGACTACTGATATGACAGGGACGAGTGAGACATAGATCGATTATACGAATTAGTGCCACTCATAGGCATTCCACTGGTACACGGATATAACCATGCACGGACTACCTCATTATCACTGTTACACGTGCTTGTTATGTTTACATATCACTGTGACATGTGCATGTAATGTTTACCTAGTACTGTTACACATGCATATCATGTTTACATATCACGGCCACACATGCATTATTGTTGTCATATGACTTCCGTTCATATTACATGTATTATTGTGCCATGTTACTGTATTCATGTTACAAGATTGTTTCCTGTTATTGATACGGATTTCCCGTTACTAGACATGAGAGCTGTAAATATGCGATATGTGGGAATCCCACATCTATTGTTCCCGTTTCTCGATATATTGTTCATGATATCTTGTTCATGTTATATTGTTCATGTTATATTATTCCCGTTTCCCGTTATCGTGTTGGTGCTATCAACAGAGCTCATGTCATGTTACATGTACCATATCCTGTACTTGTTCCTGATATACTGTATAGTGAAAGATAATAAAGATAACTTGGGTATGGGGGAGACTTGACGGTTGACTAGATCTTGTCGGGTGGATGTCTGGATCCATTGTTTGTCCCACTGCAGGGGACGGGGTAGTGCTGGCTACCGTCTGTTATAGCTCATGAGCTCCTATTTATTGTTTTAGCTCATTGAGTTCCTGTTACATGTTACAGCCTTAGCGGGCTGGCCCTGGTCTCAGCAGCCAGGGGTCTGTTTAAGGCCGTGATCCGGGTATGCACGGGGTACACCCACCTGACTAGATCTCCTTGACTATTGGGTTTCCAATTAACATAATAAAACAGTATACACAATAGTGACGTCGGGAACACTTGTTATTTGATCACTCTCTCGTTTGGATAATGGTACCCGTAGGCCATGTCCGGATGGGTTCGACTGGAGTGCGGGCTCCAGTATGAACTGCCAGTGGTATGGGACACTGGAAGAGATTGATTATAATACCAGGTGGTACTGATTGCTACTATTGTAGAAATAACATGACTTGCCTGATACATGCTTACTACTTGTTACGGTTCCTTGCCTGATACATGTTTAGTTGTACTTGTTATTGTACCTGACCAATTATCCGATATCATGTTACATGTTTATTTGTTACTATACCCGATACATGTTACACTTTCTGTAGTAGCATACTATTCATGCATATGTGCATATATTCTATTTTCTGTATACCTGGCATATATCATTACTGTCTATGCACCACACCGTATACTGGTTAGGTAGCATATGCACATCTGCATGTTCACTGCTATCACATCACCACTAGTATGTACACTCGTCACCACTAGATAACATTATATATTATATAAACTGGATACGCTTAGAGACATGACCTGATGATAACCGGTTAGGTAGTAATGATAATATAAGATGGCATGTCTGTATATTTTTACTGTTTATGATATGCTTATTATATGGTATACACCATCATGTATCTACCTCCTTCATTTTACCACTCACTAGGTCGCTTTCTGACGACCCTGGGTTTGCATGCCCAGATTGGAGATCCGCGTACCGTAGTATCCGAGAGTACCTTGGAGTCACATCGGAGCTTCCTCATCGGGACTATTCCTAGGTATCTTGGTGCTTTATTTCCGTTATCTTATTTATCTCCATTTTTTTTCATATCTGTTATGATCGCTGACCTCTTTCTGCAGGTATTCTTGTACTTATTTCATGCTGGGACCCATGTCTATATGGAGGTTATTTATTGTACTGAGGCTTAGCGTACGTACGTGAGGGTTTTCCGCCCTGCGTATGTACGTCGCCATAACGTCCCCGTACCTGCGGGATTGGGGCGTTACATCCTTCTTTCTTTCTTTCTTTCTCCTTTCCTTCTTTCTTTCTTTCTTTCTTTTCTTTTCTCTTTCTTTTCCATAAACAAACCCACATTTCCTTATTCCCTAACATACCCTCCACCTCTCCCTCAAATTACTTCCCTATAATTACAATCATACCCCTCTCCTTTAATTCCCATTTATTCATTTAAAAATACCCTATACTCTCTTTCTCCCTATCTCTCTCTCTCTCTCTCTTCCCCCTCCTCTCTCATTCCTTATCTAATATATTTATAATAATTATTTTAATATATAGTATGGGCTAGTAGCTTGCTCGCACGGTTCGCGGATTTCTCAGATTTTTTTAACCGGTATTTCATTCCGTTTCAAGCGAGTACATTTTTTGACATTTCTTACTTTATTACCATCGTTTCATATTTAATAATTATTATCTTGCTTTTAATATATAATGTCTCTTTATGCAAGTTAGTATATGTTATATAAATGATTATCATGCTTTATAAATAGCTTCCGACCGTTATTATACCTTTTCGAACCGGTATTATACTGGGTATGCCTAAATCTGCTCCCGCTTCACTCGGCTTCGCATGGCTAATAAATAGATAAATTTATTATTGTTAGAAATAATGTTGTGAAGTGTTTGAAATGTTTATGCCGTTCTCCTGTACCATGTTACGTGACCGGTTGATACCTAGAATTTGATGTTGCGACTCTCACCGACATATTAGTTACCTGACCCTAACATGTGTACACCTGATACTTGCCATGCCATGTTTAACACTTGTATCTGACACCGTTACTTGCCATGCTTATCACTTGATATCTGACACTTGTACTTGTCATGCTTATCACCTGATATCGACACCGTACTCGCCATGCTATACTTATTATTTGATATCTGATACCGGTACTTGTCATGCTATACTTATTACTTGATATCTGACACCGGTTTTTGCCATGCTATACTTATCGCCTGATATCTGACACCTGATATAATAACACTTGACACTTGACATGCTATAACCGGTACTAGTACACTTGACCGATATTGTGACACCTGACTGATTACTGTTATACCTGGCACCTGTATTATATTGCATATTCATGACTATCACTTTTACGGAGACTTGACATGATTATTATACTATTACCAGATATTTGGTACTCCTGAACTCCTGTACTCCTGAACTTCTGTATTCCTGAACCCCTGAAAAAAGGGTGACTCCTGATATTATACTCATGTTAATTCCCGTAGTTGGATAATCATGGTTATACTGTATACACTTGTGGATATTATCTTTGGGCAATTCATATATGTATAATAAAAATACTCAACTTACACTGGGGTGGTGGAAACTGATGAAAACCAGTATGATGTCATATTTATAATAGTGATATTTCTGAAGTGTCGTGTGGGCGCGTAATGATAAGTCCCCGGAAGCAGTAGCCTGAATCTGAAGTGTCGTGTGTGAAGCGTAATGATAAGTCCCCCGAAGCAGTAGTCTGTACTCCTGAGCTAGTCCCGGGCAGAGACGGGACCCACTATAAATATGAGCCATCAGATTTATTAGTTTCTAAAAGATAACTCATCTTATTCATAAGTGGATGTATGTGTGCCGGTAGCACATACAAAAGCATATGAATCGGATGAATAACATAAAACAACCAAACAGTAATAATGTTAGGAACGTGTGATATTTTGTCTCTCCTTTGTTCGGGTCATGGTACTCACATATCAGACCCGGATAAGTTCTATAGAGTGCGAACTCTAGTATGGACTATCAGTGATGTGAGGCGCTGGTAGGAAGGTGATTGAAATATCAAACGGTACTGATTATTATTATTGGATAAATTAAAATGCAACACTTTTATATTCCAGTTATAGTGTTATACCCTGAGTTGACATCTTGCTTTATGACACATGATGATTACTCCAGATACACTATAGTTTTGTTATTCTTTGGGTAACTCAAGTTGTATAAATTCAGACGATGACGATATAAGATATGTGGTATATAGATGAGGGTTTCCTTATTTAGATTATCCCCTTGACGTATCTGTTCCGTGAATCCATAATCTGAGCTTGTACAACTTGTTTTGTCCGTACTTATATTTATCGCATGTTTATATGTACTTATGCTCTTCATATCGCCTTCTATGCATGTTTTCAGTTTCAGATTCATCGATATACTTGATTTATTGTCGTTCCTTTAATTTCCCTTATATTACTTGTTATTTCTTGTACCTGCATACTTGGACCACATCACTTGATCATGTATACATGTACCTGTTATGCACGCCATTTGGCTTTATTATATGTACTCGCAGGGTTGCGTCTGATGACCCTAAAATCTCATGTCCAGATCCTAGCGACCGGATCTTGGTGGCCTTGCTGTAGCTGATCAGAGTACGCAGCGGGTTCTTCCGTGATGGTTGCAGCGCAGCAGAAGCTTGGATTATCGCCGCAACTCTTCCTCCCAGTTCCTCTCCTATTTGGTTCTCGAGACCTCTTTTGCTGCTCGTAAGCACCTCTCAGCTTTTGTATTTCTCTTCATATGATGTACTTTTATATTTCTGGTGATGTAATACTCCTGTAATATTGTATCACTCTCTGTGATAATCATGTACTTGTGTTATTTCTTTTGGAATGTATATTACAACTGCGCTTCCGCACTCTGATTCTTGTCTGTACAGATGCTTAGCATATATACGTGAGGGTATTTCCGACCTGCATATATACGTCGCAGTGACGTTTCCGTACCCGCCGGATCGGAGCGTCACAAGAGCAATGTCAACTCTTTCTTTCTTCTTAATTTTTTAGCACCCCCTCTTTCTTCCTCGCCCTCTTCCTGTCCCTCCTCCTCCTTCTCCATCCTCCTTCTCCTGATTGGTTGGTCGGTTTTCTACCGACATCGGGGTATACTAGTTTAATCAAAACCGATTAAAGGGAGGCTTTTTCCTATGACTCATATAGAAATTTTGTCTGTTTCTCCGCCATCATCTGCGGGAGAGAGAGCAGCATTGACCATTCTTCTTCCTCCTCTCTCAGCTCCTTATACTCCTCGGAAGTGAGAGCAGCATCGACCCCCTTCTTCTTCCTCTCACAGCTCTCCTTCGCTCATTCTTCTCCTTTTCCCTCTTACTACTCTGATTGATCGGTCGGTTTTTCACTGACAACGATAGTAAACTAGTTTATTTAATTTAAAATAAAATTAAAAAAATAAAAATAAATCGAAGAGAAAAAGGGCGGATCCCCTTTGAACAGCATAAAACCTCCAAGCACCGCAGTTTTCAACGTGTTTCTCAGCAATCGGAGCAGAGTCCAGGCTCCGTTAGCTCCTAATTTTCTGTGATTCCTCAACGCAACCAACAATGGCGATTCCATCTCGCGTTGAAACCATCGTCTCCTCCATCGTCTCGGTTCACCCCCACGAGATCCCCGCTCTCGTCCATTCCTCGTCTTGCTTCTTCTTCGTAAGTTAGCCTCTCCCAATTTGAATCTCGATCGCTTAGTTCATCTCCCTTCGATCGATCGTTGATCTCTTGGAAAACTGTAAAATTTCAGATTTTGAGCGCGTATTTCGTGATACTGCCCCTTCGAGACGACGGAGCGATCTCTCTGGGATTGGGGAATCTGCCTGGTCTGTTTGTGGGCTCACTCATCCTAACTTTGGTCGCTGCTCCGCTCTCGACTCTTTTCTTCTCTATGCCCAATCTATCTAAATTGAGGGTACGTTCTGTTTTTTCCATCTAAAGGTTGAGTAATTTGGCCAGTGAAATTGGAATGGTTTATTTAGTAAATTTTTAAAGTACTCTTTTTTATATTTTTAATTTAGTCACTCCAAAGTGGAACAATTGACATAAGAATGACAACTTGAGGAAATTTGACAATGTTGTCATCAAGAAACCCTGACTAGAGTTTTGCTGGTGGTGTTCTATATTTGTGTTTGGTATGTAAAATGATTATGTTGTTGTAAGCTTGAGTGCTCTGGTTACTTTTAGATTCTTCTCTGAAGTGTGTGCCTTAATGCATCTTCATATTATCATACATCTTGGCTCTCCGGTCTAGATTGATGACTTGACTTAATCAATTTATGCACTGTAGCTGGAGGCAGGAGACATGCTCAACAGAAGCAAATGTGGTTTCATGTTTTATATAAATACATGAATCATGATATAATGTTGTCTGAGAACTTTTGGGATCTTTGATTGGCCATAAATGTTACTGTTCTTTTTCCCTTTTGGGTTGTAGCTAGACAGTTATCTGTTTGAGATTCTTGCATAAATTCATGAGGGAACCTGATATATTTTCTGCTGTCTGTCATGTTTGATTGGCTATAAATGACTTGTTTTGTAGATGGATCATTACATGTTGAAAATCTTCACGTAGATATATTGTTGCCCCCAGTGGTTGCTGTAATTGGTCCTGAATATTTCTTATTTTGTTGCTAGAATTGCATGTGGTTATAACAATGACAATACTTTTAGTTGTTACTTATAGACACAGCTGTTAAATATTTTAGGGGTGGCTAAGGGTCATGTTTGGATCGTGTACCTATTGTATCAATATACCCAATAAGCTTCAAGGATGTCCATGCATGACCCAAATCCAATAAAACATTAAGTGTATCCTGTATCCAAACTGTATCCACTTCATCCTGGTTCTTGTTGGGGTTTGGATACTCACCGGGCACATTTAAGTTATTGTCATAATAAACACCAAGATCACAAAGATCCACCAAGCATCAAGCAACTAATGAGAGGAGAAAGAAGGGACACAGATTCATGTGGTTTGGCCTTCTGGCCTATGTCCCAGGCGAAGGAAGAGAGTTTCACCTTAACAAATTGTGGGACAAATTTGTGTTGGAACACTAAAGCCCTGATCTTAGATACACCCTAAATCTCACTGGACGACAGTTTTCTCACACCATAAACCCTAGATCTAGTCACACACACACACATTGATATGTATGTGTGAGTGTGTGTGGTTACATAGAAGAAGAAATTACATTTTGGGACAGGTCTAACGACCCAAGCCCTCCACTCCACCATAGACTTCCACAAATTTCCACCTCATAAATTTGAGTGCGATCGTTTGCTCGGGCGGGTCACAAACGAAATCGTCATGAATGCAAGACATGTATAACAGTTATAAACACTTTTACAAGTCAAAAGGTAATAAAAAGAAAAAAAAATTAAACCTGCCATTTACACAACACTAATGAGAACTTTGTGAAATATACAAACAGGGAAAAAAAATGTGAATCTTAAAAACCTATTCTATTCTTATTGCAACTCTTGCAATGACTTTGAATCTACTCATACACTAATACCTCAGCAATTCATAATAACGCATGTCCCTTTAAAAATTCGGGTTGGATTATAGTGTTTTTTGATGTGGGACGGAAGGAATTTTAGGGTTTGTGGTGGGAATTTGGCGGATTTGGGAAAAAAATAAGAATTAGGGTTTAAAAAAATAACAAAAGGATATGATCATGGATCACAACTCGGATCTTGGCTTCACCACCGTTGATTTAATCCATGAGATCAAATCAAAACCAAAGCATATAGCTTATCAAATCATTCATAATCATCATCCCTTTCAAAATTCAATACCTGGCTATATATAGTCTACAATATGTACACCATACATGCATTTATTGATAAAATCTAATCTAATCAAATATAATTCAAATTAATCATAAATCTCAACCAAATTTCCTCAAATCTAAATTAAATAAAATCTTAAATCTATTAAATCTGAGCCGTTCGATTCCCCTATTAATCAAGTATATCCAAATTCAAACCCGATAAGCTTTTGGATAGAATTTTTAAATCCAAACCTGAGTATAATCCTTAATGGATCTTAAATTACCATCCGAATCTAAAACTTAAGTTTGGTTTGGTCTAGTTAGTGGGTTAGCAATCTCCATTGCCACAATGCCACCCTTAATCATAAGGGTATGTTAAGGAACTATTAAACAATTTCAGAATTATGTAATCTACAAAAGAATGGTACTTGAAGCATTAAGTCAATAGAAACTTGACTAATAATTTAAGCAAACAAATACCAACCATTTAGTCTTTAATTCAGCACTTAACAAATTCCTTCGTACAAATCTTGAATAATAGAATCAAATTCACAAGCAACCAACGAAAGGAAAACTCTGCATTGTTCTTGGTCAATCTCAGAAGGAACCTAGGTTCGGACCAAGAAAGTTCTCCAAGTTTTTGACCAGCATGAAGTCACCTTGGACCATTGGTTTTCTAGATGTCTTTGGAGGGGAAAAAAAAACAAGGGACTTTGAAGGTAGAAAAGGAAAAGGAAGACAACAATTTGGCTGAATCGGTAAAGTTTAAGAAGAACTAAGAAAGAAATTTTTTCTAAAACAATATTTTCTGAAAATACATCTTTTACAATATTATGTGGGTCTCTTCCACCAATTTCCGATGTGGGGGGAGAAAGTTCCTCTCATAACTATGGCGGTGTGTCTATGAACTAGTGACCACCTGTCACATGACTCATGTCTTGCCAACTCTTTCAAGTTCCTCCTTTTTTTTGAATAAAATTATCTCATTTCTTTTATTTATTTTTGAGCTCAATAGTTGTGTCTGAATTTCAGGCATTGGTTTTGATACACAGATTTTTTAGTGTATCCCTTCTGGTATTTTTTGTTCTTTGGTTTGCATCTTCAGCTGGACAAACTTCTGCCATCTCCAAGGTAAAACTAAAACCATGTCTAACATAAACATCAAGTTGATGTGTTTTTTATTGATCTTGTACCAATTTCTGATTTTATGTTCTATTGGATTGAATTTTTATATCTAGGTCCCAGTTTCTCATGCATCAGCACTTGATGGAACAAGAGGCAATCTTGGTCAAGACAGTTCAACCCAGTCTGCTGGGTGGGGTAACCATGGCTGGTTTTACATTTCAGTCAGGATTGGGTTCTTTCTATGGGTATAACTTTTGCTGTGATTAGTTTTAATAGGTGCCTTGGTCAAGATTGTCAATTTAACCTTCTGAATCAGAGTTTTATCTGTTTTCTAAAGGTCGCATTGCTTAATCTTATTACAATTTCTTCGACCTGGGCGCGAGTAATTGATGTTATGGATAATGAGGTAAGTGTTCTTACAAAATGCAAAAAAGTTTCAAAGGTGATATGGTGCTGATTTCTCTTAGCATTCAGTCAGGTTCAAGATTGTTTGGGTTTGTTGGTGCTGGAGCTACTCTTGGGCAGCTCTTTGGTTCATTATTTGCTGCAAGCATGGCCTGGATAGGACCATGTGAGCATTCCTTCTTTTTATTTAACAATTTTGATTTATTCACTATTGTATTGTGCACCCTCTGTACTGTCATCATTTATCAGTAACAAATGTGATCCCTTTATTATACTATCTTTTATTATCTTTGATACAGTTATCTTTCTTTAATATTTGGTTCTTTCTTCAGTTTTACTGCTATTTTCTGCTCTGTTGATGGAGCTTGCTGCACAGTCATCGAAAGGAATTAACCTTGATGCCCGCCATAATTCAGAAGAATTATCTCCCATTAGGTATATGGTTGAAAAAGTGCCTTCAATTATACTTGAAATAATTCATAAATGAAAAAGTATTTTTTCTCCTTAAAATTCTGTAATTTATTGTTTGCTTGTAGATAAAAGGCTTAATTTATTGTGTACTTATAGACAAAGGCTTACTTTATTGTTTACTTAAAGGCTTTATTGGGGTCATCTATGTCGATTCCTACTTCAAAAGTGTGCACTGGGCGTTTCTAAGGAAGATTTGAACTCCTGAATTTCATATAGATATATGTAATAGATCAATTAGCCTTTCACCTGTTTAGAATTCATTTGGTACACTTCCAGCTAACTTTTTTTTTTGCCTCCTTTCAATAATAAAAGAGAGAGGGAGAAGAGGATATCATGCAAATATGAAAGCATATTGAAGCATAGTCATTGATATACATTGTCGATCATCATCAAAACAGGCATTAATTGTTAATTAACTTGCCAATATACACATAACTTGTTCTGAACATGCGTTTATTCTCATGCCACTATGCTTTAGTATTAAACATTAATCTGAGTGAAATTGTAACATCTAGATACTCTTTTTTATATGGACTTGAATAGGCTAGATCATAAGAGTTTCTATTGGGAAGGGATCATATAAGGAGTGCAGAGAGAGGTAAACATGCATGCCTTTCTACTTTTTTGCAGAAAACATCAATTTGTGCTTATATTATATTCTAATTTCTCATGTAATAAACAAAATAATATAAATTCATATTTCATACTTTATCTTTATTTAAATCCTCTCTTGTCAATTATTCAGATAAAATTTAAAGAAGCCTTATTGAATATTAAATAATTGGCCAAACCCCACCCATTTTTCTTTCAAATAACTCAGAAAGTTCCCTCCAAATCTTGTCTGGTGATCCAGTGCCTAATGGCTACACTTCTTGAGTTCCAGAGGACTTCCCAGTTTCTCAAATCCACTATTAAAACTTCTTGGGCCTTTTGAACTCTTATACTTTCTTCACTTCCCTCGACACTATGGCTGGACCGCTGGCCATGAGACTCTTAGGGAAATGGAGCTAAAAACATATGTGGATGAAGCAATGAAGGATAAATGTGAGAGGAATTAATATCTATTACATTGGTTTTGGGACCAAAAAAATTTTAAGCTAACTAGTGCTGTGCAATCCTTCACAAGTAGCATTTCATCTCCCAACTGTGTAAGATAAAAAAAAAAAAGTTATGCCGGTAAAGAATTGGGGAAGGGTTTTTAAACCAATAATGGGAGAGGTGGATGAATTAGTGTGAGGAATTCAAAATGAAGGGTTCTTGTAAGTGGTGAGCTAATTTGGTATGTAGAGTAAATTGTAGACATTATGATATGATACATGCCTGTCATTGTCTTTTGAGATTGTGTAGTCAATGGATATTGGAGTTTGTGACGGCAGATTTCTAGCACGTCCAATACATATTTTAAGAACATAGGTGTACAAATTTTACCTTTAAACGTAGTTTGAACTCGTTAGACATAAATATCCTTTTCCTACTAAAAAGAAATTCGACTTTTAAGAAGGATTTGGTAAATGCAACATAAGGTTAGTAAAAGATATGTGCACTATGAAGAAGAAGAGAAAAACTACATTCCCAATGGAACATAGAACAGACTTTAGAGTTCGAAAGGGAAGTAAAAATACATTTAGATACGGAATATTGATGTAGGAAAACTAGATCGATAGCTATCCAAATAGAATGCTTTGTACTGGGGGTATAGCTAAAAAGTTACAAAGAATCTGAAGTAGAAAACTTATACTATGTAAAGAAATTTGGTAGTTAAAAACAAGGTTTGCAACTTAAGAAAAAGAAAAAAAGTTTCAAGTAGTGACCAATTACAAATAACAATGAGAACTTGGAAAGCTACTGAAGTCTAAATATGCAACAAGTTAGTATTTAGAGCAAAGTATGCATCTCAGTCATCTCAGTATATGATTAATAGTATAGGCTCGGTCTCAAAGAACCTGAAAAGAATCTTGCAAAGCCGCTTAGGTTATGAAGAGTACTAGGATATATACAATTTACTTGAATATTGCAAGGTATTTTAAAAAAGTTATTAGTGAGTACTCTTGGAAAGGTTATAGATGAAGACTTCTTTTTACAAATTTGGCTGAACGAAACGAATGCTTTTGGAGTATTCATCTAAGATGACTTTGTAACTTAGAAAGGGACCTGTGATGTTATATGGTTAAGAATTTTGGCACTAAAGCTCCACAAGGATAAGATGAATCTACTAGAATTGTGAATAGCTAAAAAGTTTCCGAAGAACCTGAAGTCAAAGACTTATACTATGTAAAGAATTTGGTAGTTACAAATGTTAGGAAATATGATTTGTACAAGGATTGGTATATGAGTTGATTAGGAGTAGCATAGGAATATGTGTATGTCTAGAGTTTGGTGTATCTAATATAATATAATTGAGAGAAGAGATCTCTCTTTAAAAAAACTTCTCTCTTTCTCTAAAAACTATTTCATGGTATGAGAGCCTTCTTCTTCACTCTAACCCTAATCTTCTCTCACCGACTCTCCTCCTTTTGCCGACAACACCAACCCCCCCGAACAAAACAAGAGTAGCATCTCCTCGCCCTGATCCTCTTCTTCTTCTGGTGTCAATAGCAGGGACGCAACAGATCCCTCTCATTCGCCTCGCCTCGCCCTCAATCTCACCCTCGCCTTCGCCTTCAACCCGCATCTCGACCTCATCTTCATCTCACGATGAACCAATCCACTCTGTCGTCGCCTTCTTCACGATGCGCTTCCATCATGACCCACTTCATCTTCCATCATCCGAAATGCTTCAAACCCCTCCAAACCGAATCAGAACTGATCTCTCGATCCAACTCACTCCTTGATACTTCTCATCCTCAATAACCGAACCCAAACAATTGTCATCCTCAATCCTACTTGTTGCCCTCGAGTTTGCATCATCTTCTTCTACTTTCGTTCTCTTCCTCTTCTTCTTTTCTTGTTCTTCTGATTCTTTTTCTATTCCCTTCTTCTCTCTTCTATTGAAATTATAGTTCTAAAAAATCATTGAGTGGTTTGTCTTTGGGGATGGGTAGTGAAAACCCATGGTCATTTGTTTTGGATTGGAATTTAAGCCTGGGTTAAGTTGAGTCTTTGTAATTTTTTTGGGGGGTTCTTTTTTGTAAGTCTTTGCGTTATGGCTGAATCTAAGGAAGAGATGAAGCCAGCTGTTTTTAAATTTGCATCTGAGAGATTACTGATATAAAATTGAATGGTGACAAATTTTTACAGTCGAAATGAGTTGTTGAGATTCATGTTACCAGGAGAGCTAAGGATCACCATTTGATTGAATATCCCTCTGAACCAAAGACGCCAACTTGGAGGCATGATAATACACTTCTTTTAGCACAGATCTTGAATAGTATGAAGCCACATTTTTAGGATTTGGTTCTACATTGTAGGACCGTAAAGGAGTTGTGGATCTATTTTGACAGGTTGTATTCTGGAGGCAGTAACCTGAAGCGAGCCTATGATGTCATCTAGGAGCTATTTAGGAGTAGAGATGAAAGTCGAATGCCCAATTCTACGCTGATTTCAACAAACTTTCTGAGGAGGTTAAAGAGATCTTTCCTATCACAGGTGATGTAAAGAAGATGCACAAGAGGTGGAACAAGCTGATGGTTCTTGTTTTCTTAGGAACACTGCGTTCAGAGTTTTTGAAAGTTCGACCAAATGTAATTTGCAGTTCCACTATTAAGTCACTTGAGGATGCATATCATATCTTGCGTGAAGTTGTTCCCTCAGAGTTAGAATCCAGCCAGCGTGGAGTCTCAGTATTGTTCTGCCCTTGCAGTCCTAGGCAAAACAACAGGAGGTAGAGGTCGTGAGAATGATTTTAGAGGTAGAGATTGTGAAAGAGGTATGGGTGGTGGTCATTCAAGAGGATGAGGAGAAGAGGTGATTTATTGTTATTGTTGTAAAAAGTCATGCCACATCAAGTACAACTGCCCACTACTGCAAGAGAAGCATCATCAACCATTTCTATCTACTCATGTAACCACAACTCGGACAGAGCAATCTAATAGTAGTAACTCCGTTAGTGAGGAGCAAATGAAGGAGCAGTTGTATCAAATATTTCAGCAGTTTGGTCCCACCTTCCAGAGCCACTTTGGCCCAAACATGTAATCTCACTGCTTTTCTTAGTTCATCTGGTTCTCCTACTTGGATTATAGATTCAGGAGCTTCTGATCATATGACTGAGATAAATGTATTGTGTCCTCTTTCGATTTTACATGTTTTTTCTCTCTGTTACGTTAGCCAATGATTCCACTCTTCTGTTTAAGGCATATGACCTCTTAATGTTACATTTTTATCTTTATCATCCATACTTTATGTTCCAAGATTTTCTTTCAGTTTAGTATCACTTAGTAAGATTGCTAGAGCATTGTTCAATAAAATTTTATCCTATGTTTTGTGAATTTCAAGAACTTGAAACAAAGAAGATGAGTGACACCAGACATGTGAAAGACGGATTGTATTACCTGGACTTGGTCTCTAAACCAGTGGCATGCTCTAGTTCAGTTCACTTTTTTATCATCATTGTCGGTTAGGTCATCCCTCTCTATTAGTTTTAAAAATTTTGGCTTATGAGTCTAGTCAAACTGAGTCTTTAAAATGCGAGTCTTGTCATCTAGAGAAACATCATTGAATGTATTACCCTAATAGATTCAATAAACGGGCTAATCACCTATTTGATTTGGTTCATTCAAATATATGAGGTCCATGTTCAATAAAATTCAAACTTAATTTTTAGTATTTCATTACATTTATGGATGATTACTCGCATGTTACTTGGCTTTATCTCATAAAATCTTGTTTTGAGATCTTTTCTATATTTCAAATTTTTTCTATGACTAAAACCCAATTTATCACTTCTGTAAAAAAGCTCAAGATTTGATACTGCTAAGAAATATTTTAGTTCATCTTTTAATTATTATATGACTGAGCATGGCAATATTCATCAATTCTCATGTGTATACACTCCTCAACAAAATAATTCAACTTAAAAACTGTCATTTGCTTAAAATTGCTCGCACATTGCTTATTCATAGAAAAATTCTTAAATATTTTTGGAATGATGCAGTTCTTACATTATGTTATTTAATTAATCAAATTCTTTCTTCTGTTTTGCAAAATTCAAATTACCTATTTGGTTTTATACCCTCAAAATGATTTGTTTTTCGTGCCACCAATTTTTTTCGATGTATGTGTTTTATTCAAAACAATGATTCTCATAAAACTAAACTAGATTCTCGTGCTCTCAAATGTATTTTTCTTGGGTATTTTCGAACACAGAAAAAGTATTGGTGTTATTCTTTCACTGGATCCTTTATTTTATTTTAGCTCATGTCACATTTTTTGAGTCTAAATTCGAATTTATAGCGCGCCTTCTTTCTTAGAGTTCGAGGGCGATAATATGTTTTCTTATTTAAAATCCACCAATCGAGCACACTCTATCATCAGTTGATATAGATCTGGGTTCATTCCCACCTGTAAATGGAGAACTAAAACTCCCTCACCGATTTGAAGAATCAACCAGTCTTCACAAGAAGTACTTCTATTTTTCCAGTGCTAACATATTCTGCTATTCCAAATTCTGGATCACAAACTGGTGAGAATACCTCTACATTACCCTTTAGTAATACTACTACTAATTCTGACAATGTTTGTAATGATGACATTCCTAGTGCCCTTCGTAAGAATAAACAAACTTGCACATCTCACCCTATCTCTCGTTTTGTATTTTATTCACCCTTGTCTTCCTATTTTCATACCTTTATTTTTTTCTATGGACTCATATTTTGTTCTCAAGTCTGTGTCAGAAGCTTTATCTATTCCAGGTAGAAATGATGCAATGAAGGAACAAATGCTGGCTCTAGCACAGATTGGAACCTGGAATCTTATTGTTCTTCTTGCAGGGAAGAAAGCAGTTAGATATTAGTGGGTGTACACTATGAAGTTGAATCCAGATGGGTCACTCGCTCATTTGAAGGCTCGTTTGGTTGCCAGTATATGGAATACATTATCACGATATTTTCTCACTATCTGTGCGCATTCTTGTTTTTTTAGTCGCCACTCATCACTGACCCCTCTGATATTAAGAATATTTTTCTTGATGGTGTTCTTGACGAGAAGGTTTACATGGAGCAACCACTTAGTTTTGTTGCTCAGGGGGAGTCAAGTAAAATCTGCAGGCTAAAGAAATCTTTGTATGGAGTGAATTACACCGAAAGCTTGGTTGGACCGTTTGCCTATGTTGTTCGGGCCTTTGGTCTTTCTCATTCTCAGAAGGATCACTTTGTGTATTGGCATCAACATCAAGGGAAGATGTTAGTTCTTATATTGCATATGGATGATATCATTATTACTGGGATGATGAGCATGGGATTACAGATCTGAAATGCTACTTGCAGAAGTACTTTTAGACAAAAGACTTTGGATATTTGCGATACTTTTTAGACATTGAAGTAACTAGGTCAAGGAGATGAATTACTCTTTTTCAGAAGAAGTACGTACTTGATATGCTCTCTGAGACAGGTATGTTGGGGTGTAGAGCTACTGTGCATCCATAGAAGCTAATGTCAAGCCTCTACCATATCAGAGAGAGATCTTAGATGATCCTGACAATATCGTCGGTTAGTGGGTAAGCTTAACTATCTAACGGTATTAGACTAATATTGCATCTGTTGTGATTGTTGCAGTCAGTTTCTTTCAGCAACAAGACAACTCATTGGAATACAGTAGTGTGGATTATTATGTCCTTAAAGAAGAGTCCTGGTAGAGAGTTCTTATATTCAGATTGGACGCACCAGAGTTGGTTTCTCGGATGTTGACTGAGCAGGTTCACCCATTGATAGACGGTCTCCCACAGACTATTATGTTTTTCTTTGAGAAAATCTTGTGTCATGGAAAAACAAAAAGCAGAGAGTGGTGTCTCATTTAAGTGCGGAGTCAGAATATCGTGCAATGGTAAATGTGACTTGCGAATTGGTTTGGATTATTGACTTATTGATTGAATTGGGTTTTGCTTCACAGTGTCTTATGAGGTTATACTATGATAATTGGGCTGCTATTCACATAGCTGAAAATCTAGTATTTCACAAGTGCATAAAACACTTTTAAGTGGATTGTCATTTGATACGTCAAAAGATAGAAGAGAGGATTATTCAAGCTCAACATGTTTTATCCAATCCATCAGTTGGGAGATTTACTTATAAAGCCTCTTGAGAAGATACGAGTTGATTTTATTTGTGACAAGCTGGGCATGTATGATGTATATGGTACAGGCTGAGGGGATGTGTTAGGAAATATGATTTGTACAAAGTGGTATATGAGTTGTATTAGGAGTAGGATTAGAGTTTGGTGTATCTATATAATATAATTGAGAGGAGAGATCTCTCTAAAAACTCTCTCCCCCTCTCAAAACTAAAAAAACAAGGTATGCAACTTAAGAAAAAGAAAAGTTGTTTCAAGCAGTGACCAAGTACAAATAATAGCGAGAACTTTGAAAGCTATTGAAGTCTCGAAATATGCAACAAGTTAGTATCTAGATCAAAGTATGCATCTCAATCATCTTATTATATGATTAATAATATATGCTCGGTCTCAAAGAACCTGAAAAGAATATTGCGAAGCTGACTAGGTTTTGCAGAGTACTAGGATATCTACACTTTATTTGAAGATTGCAAGGTATTTTTAAAAGTTATTAGTGAGGGGAGTTTGTGGATGAAGACTTCTTTTGGGGCCTGTTTAGTTTGATGGAAGTGAGAGGAAAAGTATAAGTGGGAAATGAGGATGGAAAATGTGGAAGTGTAGTGAAAAATTATGATTTGTACAATTCTTATTTTGCAGTAATATGAAAATATAAGTGAAAAAGCATATTGTGTTTTTCGGTGTTTGGTTAGTAATATGAAAGTGAAAGTGAGAAAGTTGACTACAAGACCATAAAATAATATTAAATTAAATATTAATTCTGAAATAACGTTTTTGGACTGTAATTGGATGGCAAATGAGATTTACATAGCATCAAAATTTAATGCATTAAATTACAACTTATTACAAGTGAGATTTACATGACCACAAAATTAACTGTAGCACCCTGAAAATGAGAAAATGGTAGTGTAAAAGAGATATGTAAAAGGAAAAGGGAAAAAGAAAAAGGTTTTTTCATTTTCCATTTCCGGTTCAAAACAAGCAAGGAAAGTGGGAAATGAGTTTTTCCACTTCCCATTTTCCTCCGACTTCCATCAATTCAAACACGCCCTTTGCAAATTTGGCTAAATGAAAGAAATGCTTTTGGATTATTCATCTAAGATGACTTTGTAACTTAGAAGGGACCTGTGATCTTATTTGGTTAAGAATTTTGGCACTACATGTCCACAAGGATAAGATGAATCTACTACAATTGTGAATGTTGTTTTTGATGTCTGTAAAATCATATAAAGATAAGGTGAGGAATGAATACATTAAAGTAATTGTGGTAGTTTAGCCAATTATATTCATGGTGATAAAGAACCAACTAAACACACGAGCATAAAATGATAATTGCTTATATAACGAGGAAGGGTATGTTGGTTGTCTTCATGGTTCAAAGATAGGAGGTAAATAACTCAATACATGGAACAAATTTATTAGAAAGAATTTGAGAAAGCTTGTTCAGATGCCAGGTGTGTCAAAAATGACAATGGTTGTTGAATTATGATCTGGAGGCGGATCCCAAGCAATTGCAGCAACATGCCAGATGACGGTGGTTAATGTCACTGTTTATTAGTACACCTAAGGGATTAGTGGTGTGCTTTGGCTCATCATACCATCTAATTCTATTGCAGAGGAAAGTGAAGGTTGATTTTTCTTGGCATCAGATATTCACTAGGCAATGCTCGTTGTTACTGCTCGAAAATAGTGAAATTTATCGTCGTTGTTTGAACCATACATAAATATTAAAAATACCTATTCTTCCTTTGAAATATTTGAAAAATAGCACAGGGTGGATTAAATGGTCGAATCCACGAGGATTTGTTTGAAAATCACAGTTTTAAAATCCTAAATTAATTTTTAATCTAGTTGAAATTGAAACAAATGATTTTGGATTTGGAACTTAGCTTTGAAATTAAAGGTTGAATTTTTCTCAATGTAAGCAAACTTGGGGATTGAGAACCACTATCATGTACGTAGAAATTCTTTCTTTATGCTTTCATTACTCTTTTGCATATCTTTTAATTTTTAGAAAATGACTTTATTTTAAAAATTAGATGATTTAACATGAAACCCAATATACTCTTTTTATTCCCATCTTAGGTTAAGCCACAAATGATCCTATCCTTCTTATAGTGAAGGAATTCCTCTGAGGCCGGCTTGGATCTAATTAGGATTAAGAGTTTTGATTAATGTATTTTTAATTAATTTAGACTTAAAGTAAAGCATGAAATGAATCAACATTTAAGCACAACACAATCCATCTAAACCAATAAATCTAAAATTAAACTTAAAAATTAGGCATGAATATCATAAAGCAAAAGAAAATCGAAATATAAGGAGCAACTCTACAGAATCATTGAACGGAACCCTCTTCTCGAGGGAAGGTTCTCAGCCACTTATGACGGAGAGTCTAACTAATTGAGAATAAAAATAAGAAAAAGCAAAGAGAAAGTGCATGACAATGAAAGAACACAATTGATTAAGATAATTCTCTTATTACAACTCTAAAAAAAACTCTCTCTAAAACTCTTTTACAAAAGAAAGAAATAAAAAACTCTTACAAAATCTCCCTCCCCAAAGCTTTCCTCTCTTAGTTCTTTTATAGGGAGAATAGAAGCATATATTTCCTTCAATCACTCCAACATGTTTCTTTAAATCGCTTCCTTGATTCCGTGATCTGTCAGCTCTGGATTGGATGGAGAAAATCCCAAGTCTTTAGCCTATTCATCTTGGTTCAACATGATTCATTTCATTTTAAGTTTTGTTGTACCTGAATTACTTGCTGAGAACCAAAAGACTTGTATAGGTGCTCAGTTCCCTAAACAACATGATTTACTAACAAATATGCAACTTAGTTATAAAATGTGTACAAATATGTCTTTATCACTAGTCTCACCAAATCAATTCACATACAAGTAACGGTGCAGTTAGGACTAGAGGTAGGCTGAAGCAAACTTGATAGGAGCATTGAGAAGGATATGATCGTGATTAATTTAATTGAGGAACTTTAATAGAGCTGAATAGACAAAATGGTTCCTGGAATTGTAAACTGACCCAAAAATTTGGGATAAAGGCTTTATTGTTATTGTTTCGATGTTTGTTGAAGCATATCAGATGAGTATACTCTTAAATTTTTAATGGAGCTCTCTCAAACTAGCGTGCCAGACACATGTAGTTTTTGTATAATGTAACATCTATAAGTCAAAGTTGCATTGCTTGATCAGTATTGTTCTTGTGTAAAATATTATATGCATTAACAGGCCTGTCTAATTTGCTCCTGTTATATTGACAAATATTTATGTATTCTAGTATTCATAACTTGGAATTGGTAAAATTTATATCGTAACACAAACATGCGCGCGCGCGCGCACACACAAAGAGAGAGAGAGAGAGAGAGAGAGAGAGAGAGAGAGAGAGAGAGAGAGAGAGAGCTATGTGTGAGCGTGCATGCGCTCGCCCGTGCGTGCGTCTCTACACGCGCACGGCCACACACAAATGCACATGTATGAAGTATGTACATATATATGAGGAGGTCTTTCATTACAAAGCAGCTCTCAGTATAAACCTTATGAGAACTTTATTATGAGCCATCCTTTGGATAATCCACGCCATTCATCTTGATCTATACATCCAAAATAGTACGAGAATGAGAGATCAGGATGTTCCAAAACTTTTTACCCATGCATCAATTGCTATCTTTTTCCAATGTCTAAAATAACGTGTTTTTTCCAGTCAACTTGTGAAGGTGAAAGAAGTTCTGAAACTACTTGATCTTTTGTTCTTGGACTAATTATGTGCTGAACGAGATGATTTGTTCAGATCCATGGGATGGCCATTCATGGAGTTCTTGCCAAAGCTGTTCCATGGCGTGTTAGGAATATTCCTCTCTCTCTCTCTCTCTCTCTCTCTCTCTCTCTCTCTCTCTCTGTGTGTGTGTGTTGTGTGTGTGTGTGTGTGTGTGTGTGTGTGTTAGAATTTTTTTAGGTCTCTGGATCTTTACAACTGAAAATGCATGAGTTATGTTTCTTCTTTTTATATAGAGAAGATAATCAACATATCGAGGGCGATGCAGAGCCATTATCCACCCTTGCGGAGTCTTGTCCTAAATCACCTACGTTTATGGCGAAACCTCATCCTTGTGTCATGCTAGAAGGCTTGCAGCTGATAATGTCATCAACGTATCTCCTATATGTCTCCTTATTTCTGTGGCTGAGTGCTGTTGTATCTTCCTTCTTTTATTTTCAGGTATAGTTAAATTAATTTTTAAGTTCATTTCTCGTTCTAAACTTCTAATACATATTATCAAAAGGTTTCGTTACATGTTCAACCTGAAAGTCTGAAACCATAATATATCAAAATCTGAGTAAGCTGGTAATCATGATGTTTTTGAAATGGTGTTGATTGTACAGGGAAATACATTGTTGTGCAGAATTTGCTGCTATTAACTGAAATTTAACTACTGGTGGATGTTGTACGCTAAATGAACAAATGTACTTTCATATACATCATTATATATTTCATTTCCATTATTAGTCGTTTGAAAAATTAATGAAAATTGAGGTGAACTCTTAAGCATATAACACATATTTAATGTAAGGATTTTCATGATATAGGTACCTAACAAATATCTTTTCAAGATATTAGCCGTCCGCGACAAATCCATTAGATATTTGTCCCCGACAACATGCATAGTAGGAAAACAACTGTATAATGGGCAAGAGGTCTGGGGTTCAAATCTTGCTTGCAGGAGGCTATTTTACAAAGAAAAAAAAGTTTAGTAGCACAATCATCTAAGAATAGAATATTTTATTAAATCTCATTGGTCATTTTGTCTTATTACTCTCTCATTCATCTTCTATAAACCATGCCCCCAACCCCCTCTCCATCCACCCTCACCCAGTAAACAAAAATAGTCTACTAATTGAGATTCAGTGATCAGACTGAAGATTTTGATAGATGCTTCTGAGATTTTTGCAGTGAATAGAGCTCATCATCTAGCTGCAGATTTATGCGTTTGAACAGTGCTCATACTCATTACAGAAATTTTGTAGTTAACAAGAGCTAATTATCTAACTGCATATCTCAGCAGCAAACAAGAAATAAAGTGCATCATCTAACAGAGATTTCTGTTGTCAACAGAGGTCAAACTCATCACATAATTTTTGCACTGAACAATAGCTTACTATCAAACTGCATATTTTTGCAGTGAACAAGAAATCAAGTTCACTGCAAGGAATTGCTGTGAGCATGTGATCAACTAACTGGAGGAGCTCAAATTTACTAAATACTTCTAGTGAATGACTCAATGCAGAAAAATTACTGTGAACGAGGGACCTCTTATTAATGACTATTAAATTTAGAATTTGAGAATATTGGCTTTTATTATACCCATGCACTTTATTTCTTGTTTCGGCAGCAAACAAGAAATAAAGTGCATCATGTAACAGAGATTTCTGTAGTCAACAGAGGTCAAACTTATCACATTATTTTTACAGCGAACAATAGCTTACTATCAAACTGCATATTTTTGCAGTGAACAAGAAATCAAGTTCACTGCAGGAAATTGCTGTGAGCATGAGATCAACTATCTAATTGGAGGAGCTCGAGTTTACTAAAGAAACAACTTATCGTTAATGACTCAACTTCTTGCAGAAAAATTACTGTGAATGAGGGACCTCATATTACTGACTATTAAATCTAGAATTTGACAATATTGGCTTTTATCAGACTAATTAAGTGCTCAGATTAAAAACCATAACACCTGATTTTTTATTCCTTTTAGTTTATAATTAATCCAATTAGGAGGACACCTAATAAGTTTTTACATAATGCATTAAGCATGTGAAAGTATAAGTTAAAAATCATTACATCAATATTAATATAAATAGTTCACTATTTTTGTACATATCTTGGTTTATCTAAACTTGAAGAGATATTAACTTCCAAATCTATTATATGTAAATTGAACCTCGACTCAACTTAGTTCCTATGAGGCTATGAGTAGGTTGCAAAATCTTATCTTACATGAACTTGCAATTAATCTTCAGGAAGAGAGAATATGGTGAGAAGGAAAATAAATTATGTTATTTCATATTTATTTTTCCTAAATGATGAGAAGGTAAATGATGAGAAGGAAAATAAATTAGAACCTTGTGCTGGCCCTTCTAATCAATCTATGTTGACGAATAAAAGGAAAGACATCCTCACATCATAGAAATAAAATCATCTTTAATAAAAATAAAGGGGAAAACCATATTAGTTTGCCTTCCTCCTAATGGTAGAATTTGTGTGGTGATGCAGAGGGCTCAGCTACCATCTGTGTCCTATCTGCATAGCTTCATTGCTCCATAAAATTTTTCCGGGGTTGCTCTTGCTGAAGAACAAGATAAATGTCATCAGCTTTCAACATCTGAACAGTGTGAATCTCTGTACACCCCAGTGTACCTTCTTTGAATAAGGACAAATCAGCAATTGTAACAGGGGAGATGTAGGTAGAGCATTAGGTAGGTTACTAGGGCCCTACAATACTGATTGCCCTAAGAGGGCAAATCTCTGTTGGCTCAACCTACTGTCATGCAGGTGCACAACATTGTGACCGTCACCACGACCACCACCAGTAATCCTATTTCCATCAACTCTATACTGATAAAAATTCAAGGAAATTTGACAGTATTTACTACTGACTGTCAACCTAACTCCAATCCAAGATGTTGGATATGGAGACACAACCTCACTGAAAACTGACACATCTATATATATCACGATAGATGTTTTCTTACAGGGAATGATATGAGCTGTTTCAGAAATTAATCCATGACAGAAGTATAGGATATACCATTCTAACAGCTTATGGAAATTCTGAAATTGAAGTCCATGGTGACATCTACCAGGCATTATTCAGATAGACAATGGCATGAACTACTCATATTTGGTGATATCCCTCTAAATGCTCTGAATATGTGACATCTCCTTAGAAATTCGAACATCACTCTGCATCTTCAGCCAAAAATACCTCTTCTTACTGAAAACAATGATTTAGTCTGGTCAAACAAAACTTTCAAAGCAAACCCTCACTGGTCATAAATACAAAGTCTTCATGCCCTTAAACAAGTGCACATAACAAATAAACATATTGAAGTAGGATTATACCAGTCTCTAGTCATGATTTGCAGAGTCATGCTCATAGGCATGAATTATTAGTATTGTTTCTAAAGGTTCTCTCGGGTTCTTAGCTACAGTTGGTTGATTATTTAGAATAGTGCTGCTTTCTCAATTGAGTCAGTCCCTAGTACTATTTCGTTTTTTTTTAACTTTGAGGAGTAGAAGTCTTACTATTTAGAGTTTTGACCATTTCTTGCATAGATTAACACCCCACTGTTTTATTGCTACCTTCTGCTGACTTCTTCACTTTGTTACATATGGCAGAAAGTTACGATAATTGCCATTACAGTCACAAGCCCGGTTGCTAGAAGAAGATTGTTTGCACTGATAAACAGTTTCATTGCTGTTTTCATTCTTGCTGGACAACTCTCTGTAACGGTACGATACTGACAACAGCAGCATTTCTTTATGCCCTTGTATTTCTTTAATAAAAAGATAATTAGCTTGCTCCTATATTTATAGGACAGTGTGAGTGTAACACAAGCCATACGTTAAGATTAATCTTTCCCGCAAGCGCGCGCGCGCGCACACACACACAGAGAGAGAGAGAGAGAGAGAGAGAGAGAGAGAATTTTGGCAGGGCTAAATGTTATATTTTGCATCATTCATCATGCCCTATATATCATATGAAAAATGGGAAGCATGGTTAAAATATCCCCAAAAAATGTGGTGGTTTAGTTTTACTGTTCTAGTGTTTCACTGATTAAAGAGACTTGGTTTCTGGAAAGGTACAGGTTGCTTACTAATATTTGAGATCATCGGTCTCCGTGAAATTATGAAATATCTTGCAGCCATAGGCTATTACACCCACCATTAACTGTTGGCATGCCATGTACATAAATTTGGAGCTTCATTTTTTGGTTTCAAGCTAATGATTTCCTATGAAATTCTTTTTGGCACTTAGGTTGAGTTTCTTGAATATTTACCGAATTCAATTTTTTAAAACTTCTTGATATAGGAAGCTTGTTTCCTTAAACTCAATGCCCATGTGGAAACTGGTTAGAGCATAGACTGTGACTTTTATAAAGATAATCTAAATAAGTTAAATTATAGAAAACTTGCTCGAACTTTCATATCTTTTGCATAGAACTACCATGTACTTTTTTAATTGCATAAAGGTACCGTGAAATTTCCCAATCCTTTTTTTACTACTACCATTTATTCGTGAGCTTGAAATAAGAATGGAGTTTGAGTCTCTTGTGGAATTTAGACAGCTGGTAACATGCTATTCTGAATGGCTGTAGCCTGAGTTGTAGTTAATTAAAATTTTCTGAAAGTTTTATCGTAATTTTCTATAATAAAGTAGCGTATGTTAGCTGCATTGAGGTGAACTTCATGGTATTTTGACCTTCAGTTAACCCATTGGATAGATAGGCTCCACGCTTCTGGTTTGACCGTTCATTGATGTACTACTTTCTCGGCAAAGGACTAAGTATTGGATGCCTCTTTTACTTCATAATTCATTTTCATGAATATTAAAGAGTACCTACCACTAATGATCCAGTCCATATATCTTGTCACCTGATATTTTTCTGGATGAATTTATAGGGTCGTATCCTGACGGTTGCAGGCGTTACTGTTGCTATTTGTTCATCCCCAGTTGTTTCTATGTTAAATATGGTTGCTCTAGCTTTTTGGCCAACATGGATTGCTGTTGCTATCTCTGAGACTCTTCGGAAGGTTTGTTTTCTAGGATGTTTTTGCATTTAATATTTCAAGCTTAAAACTATTTTTTGCAAAGCATTTAGCTGAATCTTTTTAATATTGTTGAGTTCATGGGAAGCATGACTCTTTTCACATATTGAATGGAAGGCCTAGAAACCTAAATGTTGACCTTTTCTCAATCCACTCCATATTTGGTTGGCAGCTCTGTTGGAACTCATTTATGTATCACAATAAACACCTCACTGCTGCGGACAGTTACATGTGGTTGTTTCAGACTTGTATAGACCCAAACCTAATGTCGGATGATATTTCTTTCTTGAAGTGGCATCCATGTTGGGAAAGAAAAACAATGAAAATGAGCTATTTCAAAGTCAAGTTTGGGTCTCGAAAGCCTGTTATACGAATGTTTATTGCTTGAGTTTTTTTGACAAATAACAAATGTAAATTAATTTGCGTTTTAACTCCGTGATGGATGTGCCAAATACAAACTGCTAGTGTTACTCATATAGGCGTCATTGATTTTTTCTCAGATGCTTCTTATGGGTCTTAGATTTTCTAAACTCCGAAAGCATGTGCGAGGAGGTGTGTATTACTTTATTGTCCTTTATGAACAAAATTTCTTGCCCAAAATAGAGTTGGCTACTTCTAGAAAGATTAGAAAGTAAATTCTTCCCATTCAATTCAGTGATAGGAGACTCAAATGAAATTCATGTTGTTAATATTGATTTACATCGTTCAAAGCAAGGTTTGAAATCTCGATATTTTTATAATGAGCCATAGGTTTTTAGTATCAAAATCAGTAATATCTCTGATATTACCTCGGTCGTTTCATCTTGGTCACATTGACAATATTGGTACCATCTCAGCCGTGTTACAGTAACGGTTTTTGTTGTACATATTGAATATTGGGCACTATTTCAAACCTTGATTCAAAGTGCCTAAAGTTATATATAAGAAAAAAAGTGAATTTGAGTTTTTTATTGCCTATGCACAAAGTGGGGGAAAATTATATATAAGAAAAAAGTGAATTTGAGTATTTTATTGCCTATGCACAAAGTGGGGAAAAATTAGATGGTCGAAAGTTAGCATGTTACTTAGATACATGAGTTGTGGCGTAACTTGTTAACCCAAACATTCCATCATGGTCTAAATACTTTAAAACCGTCTCTACCAATTTTTGTCAGGTTTCAAACATTTTTGGCCTTAAAACTAAACAATATGCTACTAATTTGAGTTGTCCATTTTATATCCATGTGACAACATAGGTAAGAAAACTTAAAATCACTTGATTATTTGTTTTTGACACTATACATGATATATATCAACTGGAAGAGAGTGGACCTTCAAATCAGCCTTCCAAAGGAGACAAGATTATCTCATTATTTCTACACACATGCACATACATAGAGAGAGAGAGAGAGAGAGAGAGAGAGAGAGAGAGAGAGAGAGAGAGAGAGAGAGAGATACAAAAGTGCACAAGTATAGACACACATATACACACATGCTGATGCACGCATGGGTGCACATAGCATATGTATGCTATTTTTGCATGTAGATTTGGCTCCTTTGGGGTTTCCCACTCATTCAAGATAGAAACACAAAATTGAAGATCCACTTATTCCAGTTTTTCTACATCATTTAGACTGTCTAGAAACTAAAAATCAAGTTGTTTTATGTTTTTCTTGCCTATGCATCAAGTTGGCATAAGATAAATTGTTGAGATAGCAAGTTGTTTAGTTGACTAGAAAGTCTGAAAGCTAACAAAATTGGTACAAGGGTTATCTTAAGTGTTCAGATCATGATCAAAGATCTAGATCAAGAATTTGTATGTCCCAAACTATCGATCTACACAACATGCTATTCTCGGTCGTCTATTTTGTGTTACTTGATTGCATGGGAAAGAACGGTCAAATATCACTTGCTTTTTGGTATGTAGGCACCCCTACATGATGTAGATCAATTTTTAACGGAATGGATTTTCCATTTGAATTTCCTTTCATTGAATTTGAATGTAAAAGATTTGGCTCCTAATCTTTCCGGAAGTATTTGGAACTATTTGGCTCCAAATCGTTGTGTGTGTGTGCGCGCGCGCGCGCGCCCGCATGTGATTATGATTATTGATAATTTACTATGATTATGATTATGATTATTGACTATTGACTATTGACTATTGACGATGATCATCATTATTGGCTCATTAGTGCGTGTGTGTGTGTGTGCACGATTGCGCGCGTGCGGGTACGCATGTCTAAAGTTCATGGTTCATGTACTTCATCGAACTTGTTGATTATGATTATTTACTCAGTAGCCAGAAAAGCATAAGAGGTTTTGTGAAATCAATCACTTTAAATGCAGTTGCAGTTATGTTTCTTCTATTCACATGAATGAGCTTATTCTTCAAATTGCTCGCAAGTTGTATGGTTTTTGCTTAATTCCCGGAGTATTTTAATTTATTATACTAGTAATGAATATATTGATAATTTTTTGGAAATTTGCAGTGCCTGTTTTGGGAGATGTGAACAAAGCCATATTAGCATGTATGCTTATCCAACTTCCATTGCCTTGCAGGTAACTACTTATGTTGTAACGAGACCAGGAAGGGAACTCTTGTTCACAGTTGTCTCTCAGGATGAGAAGTACAAAGCCAAGGTAATTTCTTGCATCATCAGACATCAATCTCTTTTATTGTTTTATAATATTAGTAACAAGATTGTAAAGTGTTTTTTAAGTAATAATTAGATTGTAAAGTGACACATGATAAATCAAATTAACAGTGCAGAATGTCATCTCTAATTAATATATTTTCTAGCTGAAAGGAAGACTGAAAACGATCACGAAAATTAACATGGGAAAAAGGAAAAAAAAACTTGAACGAAAAGAAGCATACAATAGAGATACCCCTTTCATCTTTCTACTAACCCAGTTAAGATGTTGGGCTGGGATTCAGCCGCATAGGTGCCATATGATACCCACTTTCCTTGCTTGCATAATATAGTGTGAGGTTTTGGTGTGTGGCCTCATTTACATGTTTATTGGTTTTCTCAGTGGACAAACAGAAGTCATATATTCTAAATTTAATTGATACAATGATAATAACGACAATAATAGTTATCAGGTGATGATAATATGAGTTAACATAGAATACTGGCAAGTATATTTGAGAACCAATATTTGTTATTATAAACCATCCATTCATATTGAGCATCACCAATGCTGGTAATATAGATTACATGGTAAGCCATTCACACTGAGCATCAACAGTTTAACCTTGATTCAAAAGTAGTTAAAATGCCAAAAAAACAAACCAAACCTTAGCTTATTATTTTCCATCTAGTGCGTCTTTTTATTTAAAATATATTATATTTATGTTAGTGGTCCTGCTACATTTCCACCCATAAACACTTGAGATTTTCTCATGTCAATGGTGTGGATTATCAATCTACCACACACACTGTAGTTTAAATGACCGTGTCCAAAGCTTTGTGAATTTGCTCTAATCATTCTTGACAAAATCTTCCAGTAGGAAAAAGTAACTATGTGCTTCCTATAATAGCTGAAATGAATAAATGTTAATCAATACAGGTATAAATCTTGAGCCAATATGGCAGGATAAGCTTGTTCCCAAAACTATGCTAGTTATGTCATTCAGATTAATGACCGTACAAATATTGTTGATGAAACAAAAAAAATGGGTATTCCATATTTTGCTGCAGGTATGCATAGATGTTATTGTCCAGAGACTTGGTGATGCGGCAGCTGCTGGAATATATAAGCTGCTGTTTGGCAATCTTAACAGGCGACCATCTTTAGTATCTCTCTATGCGTTACCGGTATGTTCTGTTATTTATGGAGCTTCTCCCAATAGAATTTTTCTGGGGATTATGCAATAATGATCATTTCAAATGATGCATGGTCCGCTTTTTTGTGGATGATGCTTTGGCTTAGAGGCCAAGGTGAAAACTATTAATGACAGCATATGGTTTTTGGTACCACTATTGATGGATCTTGGTCCAGGAAATTGAGCCTTAATACCAAGTTGAATAGTACATGAGAGTTATTTTGATACAGATTTTTTACATGGGGAACTTTCCCATTTTTTACAAATCCAACTATCAAAGATTTTATGCTAACAACGATGTGATCATGTGGACTAGATATACTGCCAGAAATTGTTAACTGATAATATTATGGTTCTGGATGTGGCCACCACTTTTCAGTATGATAATGACGCATTACAATAAAAAATAATAAAATAAAATAAACAGCTTATGGTAAGCCTAAACTGTAAAGCTAAGGTCAGGAATGTAGGCAGGATGTGCCAGATTTGTTGTTTGACATCTTCGTATGTGTTGGATTGATTTGAAATTATCCAGTTGATCCTTGTTTCTTGTGATTTCAGATATGTTTCTTGTGGATAGTCACAGCATATCATTTGGGAAGGCGCCAAATAAACCTCGCTAGGCTCCAAGCTGTTAATACGCTCTAAAAGGATTTGCAATGAGGTATACAATTTTAATTTGCAGAATTGAAGGGATAGCTTATACTTCCACAACATAGGGCAGATGAGAAACACAAAGAGGGCAACACTAAGAAAAGGTAACCTGTTATATAGCTTGTACTTCAACTGTGTTATTTACATAGGAAAAGGAGATTATATGTCATTTTGAGTTCAAAATGAAATCAGAGCCCCCAATTCATGTCTCGCTTTGTTCTCTTTAGCATACAGCAATGTTGCATAATTGATTCATCAATTTGGACTCCCTCCCTCCCTCCCTCTCCTGCTAAGATTTTTACTCTAACCCGAACTTCTGATCAATGGTACAATGCTCTACTGCTACCCACAAAGTGTGTAAATTGTATTACATGTCATAATATGATATGCTGCTACTAATCAGCCAAGTTCAGTAGCCTGATTATCTTCTCGATTATTTTCGAATTACATGCGTTTAGGCAAATTAAAATTGGTGTTAGTTATGGCCCATAAGGTGGTGAAATTAAGGAGAAAAAAAGGATAGAAATGTTATTATGTAAGTTTATCACAATGTAATTTACAGATAGCTTCTTATCTGTTCTGATTTTGAAAACCAAGTCCACTTTTAGAAGAGGTTAACTAATTGGCACAGGATAAACCATTTAGGATGGGACCATTCGTGAGAGAAGAAAGGCGTATATTTCAAGTTTCTTGTGATGATTCTCTTTAGTAATTTGTTCAAATAGTCAGTTAGAAAGGAATAGAAACAAGTTCTCAAAATAAAATTATTGGTTCAATTGTTTTTTCATGTGAAAATTTTTATTTGAAAATTCTGGGAGGTCTAACTATACTTGTGTTTAGTTTTGGGGCCTAGGGTTTTGACCTTGTGAAAGGGTATATATTCACATTTAACTTGCTTGTTTATTTTGATTTCTTGGTTTTCTCATATTCAAGAAACCCATGAGGGAATTAAAAGGTAACAAACAAGAAGGGATTGCATGTAGTTTTACAGACACAATGGAATAACTCTCTGTTGATGAAAAGGATAGAATATTCTACCTTATTTTATTGGAATTTATTTAGATAAGTATTTGAGTTTGCTTCTTTTTTTTCTTCTCACTAGTGTAATCTTAAAATTTTATAAGAAGGGCAGCTTTTAGACAATCAAGAGCATCTGAAACTACCGTGGTGTTAGAGGAAGAGGGAAAATATCTCTTTGGCTTTGGTTAGGTTAAGTTTAGTGAATGGCAGACATGATTAGACATGATCATTCTATGTTTAGATGGGTTCAAATCGTACCATAAATGTTGTTTGTATTAAATAAGAAGCTGTCAGCTGATTATTTTGTGTAGAGACATAGTGAAGCCCTCTGAACCATGCTCATGGAACCCCTTTGATAATTTTCTGACAAAAGATTTAACATATCTTTCAAAGAATCACAATTTTTCTGCAACTATTCCTGTTCATACATCTCTATGTCATGAATAGGTTATGATTGAGATCATGATAGTTAAATATGCTAGGGCAAGGTAAAATCTAACTTCCTGTCAGAACTATATACGCTTTGGGATTAGAGACGTAACATCTCTATGTTGTGATGGAACGCAAATAGCTTTGCTGAATGACTCAAAAGAAATTAAAAGTACCGTGAATATGTAACCTACTACTACGTGCTGAAAGAAATCAGCTAAAGGTGGCAAGATCCCCAACTACCAAAAGTGGAAACAATGGGACTGTATATGATGGCTGTTTTCAGCAAACACAGAGCAATAAGATTTTATTTTTCTCCTTTAGGTTCGGTAGAATGTGGTACCTAGAACAAATTGGAATTTCTTCTCGAGGAAAACTCACCAAGACACTTGGAGACGCTATTGTTACCAGACACTATCATAGGAAGGTTGTTCCCTAATAATATATCGAGGGCATGCATGTGTGGCTAAAGCATGATTCATGCTTCTTCCACATAGCATTTTAGTAGAAGTTGGTAATAAAAAAATTGGTGTCTCACATTGTTAATACTCTCTTCTTAATTGTGACTACATCAACTAATGAAAACATAAGCACATGGACACACGATGCCCTTTCATATTTCCGTAAGGCTGGGAACATATCTACGGTGATAAGCTGCATATTGGCATTATCCAAGGGCCACTGAGAGGAGATTGATTTGGAAGGTTTAAGAGGTGTCTCTGGCAAAATGTTTTGTAGAGATGGACTGTATCTTGAAACTGTGAGCTTGTATTTTTGATGAATTATCGGTATAACATAAGATTGTGACAAGGATCCTAGTCATGAATCCATGATTGCATGGGCCATATTCCAAGTGGGGCATTGCTATAAAGTTTTTGATATATAAACATCTCATATATATTGCATCATTCTGGGGACTATTTGATTGTACAATGTGAGAGGGACTTGTGATTCAGAATGGATGAAATAATAGTGCAAGTTCCATATGGATGAATTATGGCTTAGCTTATCAATGCACCAGCATAGATGAACTAGTTTCTTTAGAGTGATACTTGACCAGCTCATATTTTCCATACTTGATTTATAGTTGCTCTTCTTTCTGACAATCTGCATTGAAACATATGAATGGCAATACAGTAAGTTAGAGTTAGAGGTAGAGATAGCGTCTTACGATGATAAAACAAGGAGAACCATTTGAGATGGCTTCAGGATCGACATGCAATGGTGACGAATAGAGAGAGCTGGTCTTCTTTTCTCCACATTTGATCTTTCTCCATATCCAAAAAACCCTAGTTTAAATCGAAGTGTAAGAGAGACTCCTGAAAGCTTCTTCTGCAATTATTGAGTTCGGAGAAATTATAAGCAATGTGTAGAGACTCATTGTAGTCTATACATGGTATATATCGTACAAGATCGATTAGAATTACTTCATGGATCTCTGTCCTTTTGAGAGCCCTTTCTTTCTCCATCCCTTGTTAATTATAACACCAAACCTGTTATTTGAAGTACAGAATACTTCAAATTAAAGTGAATAAAGAGAAAAATCCTTGGGAGGAGCAAAAATGCTGCACCCCAATCTATTTGTACTCTGTGATGTGTTTTATTGGTGATGTTGGCTGTAATATTACAGGAGACTCCTGGTATAATTGAGAGGTCTTATAATATGTAAGATGCTTACTTCATTAGTTGGTTTCAGCTTCTTGCTTTGCCGTCTGATTTGTTTATTTAAGAGTTTTGTGTTTGGTTTGAGTGAAAGCGAAGAAAAAGAGAGACGGAATTGAAAATGGAAGCTGAAAGTTTTGTTGTTTTGTTTGAAGAAGAAACGAAAAGGAGAAAGAAAAAAGTACTCTAATTGGCCCCATTTGTCACTCAATGGCAATTAGAGGTATAAGAAGTAATAGTTTATTACTTGCAGAAAGTTTAGAAGATAAATTAGAATATCACAGTGAAGGTGTAAAATTCCATTATTTATAGCACTCGAAATGATAAAAATTGGGTTGCTGGTAACTTTTAGAAGGGGAAAAAAAAAACTTTGTATTTATAAAATCCCTAAGGCGCTGTTTGTTTGCCTCGAAAATAACAAAAAACTGAGCCTGACAATGTTGGACCCACCATGTTTTCTTTTTCCTTCGTATGGCTTGTTTGTCTTGACGGGATGGGATGAGCTCCACTTCTAGCTTAGCAAATTGCATGAACGTGATACCGCGGGCCCACCGTATTTTTTTAGATCTGTTTTCATGAGCCAGACAGTTATTTCCCAAATTTGTCAGTGAAGAAATAGAAAAGAGAGCATTCACCAACTTACCATCAAAGAAGTTGTTAGCTCCAAGTTTTTTCCGAAAAAAAAAAGTTTAAAAACATAATATTCTTTTAAAACTTCCAACTTTAGCCGTCACACCTAGAAAAGATAGCCTTTGCTTCACAACTAAATCTATTAACCTTAGACTCAACCCGATTCATTATCAACCCAGATACGATTCCATGAACCCTCTTGAGTCTTGAGTCTTCCTCACCTCTGTTTCATGACTTCACAATTCACTATCAATCTTTCCCCTCCATTCACACACCCTCCCTTCCTTCTAGAAACCAACATTAAATCGAAACAAAGCATGATGTCTGTCACTCAACCAAATCACAAAGCTTCTCATTCTCATCATCATCCCATATGCAAAATACAAGTACAATTTCCCCTCCCCCACTCAAAATTTTTCAAAACCCCATCACACACGCACAAGGAAGCAACACAATATCTTTAAATAACCTCCCCCCCGCCTAAAAATTTCCCTTCCGGAAACAGCAAAATCCATCCCCAACCACCAACCTCCCCACCTAAAACGAGTGCACAACCAAAAGAAGCAAAACAACCCCCCTTCCCCAAAATCCAACAACAACTATCAGCAAAACAAAATACAAAGCTGAGCGCACGACCACAAAGCCCACCCCACCACCACAATGCGGCCCGGCCCGGCCCCCCGCCGCCGCCCGGCCACCACCTCCCCCTCCGCCGACACCAGCACCGCCATCCTCCCCTCCAAGGTCCTCTTCGGCAAGTACGAGGTCGGCCGCGTCCTCGGCTGCGGCGCCTTCGCCAAGGTCTACCACGCCCGCGACCTCCGCTCCGGAGCCAGCGTCGCCATCAAGTGCATCAGCAAGCTCCGCGTCCTCCGCGCCAACCTGGCCCCCAACATTGAGCGAGAGGTCTCCATCATGCGCCGCCTCCACCACCCCAACGTCGCCCGCCTCATCGAGGTCCTCGCCTCCCGCTCCAAGATCTTCTTCGTCATGGAGTTCGCCAAGGGCGGCGAGCTCTTCGCCAGGATCTCCAAGAAAGGCCGAATGCCCGAGCACGTTTCTCGGAAGTTCTTCCAGCAGCTCGTCTCGGCTATCGGCTTCTGCCACTCTCGCGGAGTTTTCCACCGGGACCTCAAACCGGAGAACCTCCTGCTCGACGAATTCGGAAACGTCAAGGTCTCCGATTTCGGGCTCTCGGCCGTGGCCGAGCAAATGAGGCCTGACGGGCTGCTCCACACGCTGTGCGGCACCCCGGCGTACGTGGCCCCGGAGGTTCTACTCAAGAAAGGCTACGACGGGGCGAAGGTCGACATTTGGTCCTGCGGCGTCATCCTCTTCGTGCTCAACGCCGGCTACTTGCCGTTCAATGATTCAAATCTGATGCAACTCTATAGAAAGATTTACCGACGGGAGTACCGGATGCCGAAATGGACGTCCCCGGAGCTCTGCCGTCTTCTCTCCCGCCTCCTGGACACCAACCCAGCGACGAGGATCACGGTCGAAGGCATACTGGCCGACCCCTGGTTCAAGAAGGGGATGGAGGAGGAGAAGCTGAGGGCCATCATGAGCTTCCACGCCGAGGTCGAGGACAGGACCTCTAAAGGAGCGGATTTTGACGAGGACCGCGAGCTCAATGCGTTTGACATAATCTCTCTCTCAGCTGGTTTCGATTTGTCGGGGTTGTTCGACGGTAAGACTGAGCGGGCCCGGTTCGTGTCGGACGAGCCGGCGGCGGCGATACTCGAGAGGGTGGAGGAGGTGGGGAGGAAGGAGGGGTTGGTGGTGAGGAGGAGGAGGGAGGAGGAGGTGGGCCGGGGCGGCGCGGCGGTTGAGGGGCAAAATGGTAATTTGGTCGTGTGGGTGGAGGTCTACAGGCTGCCGCGGGGGTTTGTGATGGTGGAGGTGGAGAAGGGGGATGCGGAGGAGGAGAGGTGGAGCAGTGTGTTCTGGAGAGAGAGGCTTGGGCCGCGGAGCGAGCCGGCGACGCCGGCGGGCTTTGTTGGGCTCAATGTCGGGCCAGCGAGCGAGCCCGTCTCGCCGGTGGCCGGCGGGACGGAGATTGAGGTGGTGGACTCGAGTGGAGTTTTGTGAAGTGGATTGGATCCACAGTTAGCTCCTTGATAATTTTTGTGGGTGCATATATTTGTCAGTGTCACTAATTGTAAATTTGTATGTAATATGTCATGTGTAACATTATGGATTCTTGAGAAGAAATAAGGGAGGGAGCTGTGTTCTCCCTGAGTAACTGGTTTCTAATAAAATTTTGCCACCCCATATGGGGTTTTCAAGAGGAAGTGGATGATATTTTTTTTTGTAAAAATATGCTCTTTTTGATATGTGATTTGTAAGTGGTCTCTAAGTTTCTGTACGTATACGAATACAGATACAGATACGAGTAAATTCGTCATATTTTAGCATTTGCTTAGGTCTTGACACCAAGAACGGCAGTATGTTTGCATTGACTCGATGAACACCCAATTGATCATCGGATACGAGCACGCATTTTTAATTTCTTACTTTTTTGTTTTGTTTTGCATTCATCAATGTGTAGAAGTATTCCTTTAATCTCAATGTCAAACCAGTAACATCATGTTCTTAGTGATTTTCCACAAAAAAAAAAAAAAAAAATTGTTCTTAGTGATGGTGCAAGGTGCTGAGAAGAAAGCTTCCCATTAGTTCTACGTGCTTGCCATCCCATAGCTTTCATCAGCTGCATGCATAACTTTGGACTTTTTTTTTTTTCTTTTTTCTTTTCTTTCTTTTTCCTTTGAGGACTTGATTTTGAAAGTTCCAGAAGAGCTCAATGCTTGAGATGGACAGGATGTTGATTACAAACTATTCGGTTTGATCGGCAGTTGTGAAAGGTCGGCCCGTTAAATTTTTGATGTTTATACCCTTCACGAGGAAAACAAGCCGTCCCCGCTTTCTTTGAGTTTTTTCCTTCCTCTCTCAAGCCATTATTTCATCATCTTCTTCTTCATTTTTTTTTTTAAGTTACAGGTTGATGGTACGCTTCACTCCACTGAAATTCCTGATCAATGATGGCTTGAACATCATCAAGCAATACCATTAAAAGCTCGTGTGGCTTAAATCTTGACTTCATAATGGAGGAGATCATGTGACTGAATTGAATCAATTTCGACTGATCTGACATGCTGAAAATTCGGGATTCAAATCGTCTTTGCAGACGTGGTGGAAGTTTTGAATTTGAGACGATTCGGGGTCTGCTTCTATAAATAGGGTGTACTCTGGAAATGAAAGGCCCATCCTCAGAAGGTTTTTTTTGCCTCCTTATATTTCTCTCGCTCTGGAAGATTGAGTTAATGTTCATTCTTCTTCGCCCAATGGAGGAAGGAGAAGGCGAGGATACAGATGATCAAGATGGTGAGTGCATCACATTGACCTTTTGTCATGTAATTTCGGTTCTCATGATGAGCTGGTCAAGAAATTTTGGTTCTCGTGACAAGGTCCCGCTATCAAGAAAGGAGGACATGAATCACGCTTCTATCTGGTCGATATGTCTGATCCTTGATCAGAGTCGACTTAACGGGAGTTGGGGCACATGACAATTCTTTCCTTATAGCGTATAGGATGCATGAGTGGAAGGCGCTTTAAAATTTCATTCATTATTCATTAATTGTATCCTTTTTTAGTAGTTGTAAGTCCCTCTTTATTTTTATTGCTTTCCCTCAACAGTAGTAACGTTTTATTAGCTATATTTATCTTAGAATTTAAATTATTTTGTAAAGCTCTATGTTCGTAGCTAGCTAAATAAATTATCAAACATGAACAGCTTAAGATCAACTCGTTTGGCTTAATTGGTACCCTATCTTTTTTGCTGTAAACCAATCGCAGACCATGTTAAGAAGTGGTAATGGTGGCTGAAAAAAATTAAATTATGTCTACAGGCAGCTTCGAACCCAGGTCCACACAGTGGGGAGCGGTGCTCTTTACCCCCAGTGTGGCCACTGGGCCGAAAGTAGGGGCGAGCAGAAATTGGTTAAAATCTAAAAAACCAACCGATACCCGAAACTGAACCCGACTTGAACCGAACTGCTTCAATTCGGTCAGTTTTCGGTTTCGAGTTACGAGAACTGAAATCAAACCGAATCAACCGAATAGCCCCAAATATTCTGTTGAAACTGTTAATTTGAAACATATTGATGCAATATAGTAATCTTTTCATTCTCTGTTTATGATAAAATTATATAATGATTTCACAGAATCAAAGCTTACCTTTGGATTTCTTCTCCAACTTTCAATCTAAAAAATTGCCAATCCTAACAGACGATTTGACTTCTTTTGATAACTCAGTTAGCAGTGACTGCAAGTGCATAACAACACCAATAACAATCAAAATCAGATTTTCATAGAGTATAATTTCTGAAAGAAAATGAGGGGCGCATAATGTTTTAAGGTTCATATTTGGAAACCAAAAATGGTAACCTCAAACTAATAATTATTGTAAAAACACTAGAGTAACCAAGCTAAAAACAATCTAGTGTTATGACTGAAATAGATATTAACATTATCGTTCATAACAAACTTCTGCTCAAGCAATACCATTAAAAAAGTTCAAAAATACAATATTAAAAGAATACACAACATTAACTGAATTAACTGAACCGAACCGAGTCGGTTCAGTTCTATATCCCGTTCGATCCTATTCGATTTTAACAAAATCGACAAATATTAAACTGAACTGGCCAATGTTCACCACTAGCCGTAAGCGGGGGGCCAATTAATGCCCTACTTGTTAGGCAAAACAATACACAAAAGAGACCTCATAAGTCACAAAATCATACTCTTGAGCTAGATTTTGACACGTGGAATTTGAGTTAAAAAAGCACTATTCGATTTTGTTATAATGTCAAATTTAAGTCATACATGGGAAAAAAAAAAACACCGATTTACACTGAAGCGTGTCTTGTGGAGGGTTGGTCTCAGAGTTCTTGTGGAGGGTTGGTCTCAGAGTTCTGGTAAGGATCTCTAAACCTCTGCCCCTAATCCTAAACTAGTACTAGTCGAAGTGATCACAGTAGACCGGCTCGAACCTAGGCCGGGCTCGGGGATGCTTCCGGTCTCATTTGATGAGCCGGCCCCACAAGTCCAATATATCCACATCCCAATTATCATCCATTCTCGGGTCTAATCAGATTTAAAGATAAGAATCATAAGATGGGGATAAGATTTGTCGAGATAATCTTTAAAACTCACTCAAAATTAATAGCTCAAGAGAATGATACCTTAATTAGAGCCGCATGATTAGACCCAATCCATGCAATTAACTTAACACCTGTTTGGCAACAAAAGCAGACCGCTTACAGGAGTTATTTTTCTGTTGGGAAAATGTGGGCCTAACGGCAGCTTGTAAAAAAAGGCTCTGCTCATTTTTCTTGATGAGCACTGTTTAGAGCCAAAAAACAGGGCAAAGAAAAGCAAAATGGGGCTCACAGCCTCACATACGATGATAAAAATCAGCCTCTAACACGGCTCAACTACCAGCAAATCGATTTTTTATTGAGACTGTCAGAAGTCCAATATTTTCTAGCAAAAATGAGGGGAAAACTGGCAAGGCTAAATTCTCAGATTCAGCCCTATTTTTTAGGCCATTTTTTTAGACAAACTGACATTAAAAAATAGCCGCGAAGCCCACAGAATTTAGAAAAAAAAATGCACATCTTAGATTATTTTTCACCAAAAACAAACAGGCCTATAATTAAATGTGACACTTCTCTACACAGACAATATAATCTGATGTCAATAAAGAACAATTTAACCAATATGCATGTGCGGCCCCATTAGAATTGATGGTGGACCCCACTTGTTCCCTCATTAGAATTGAACTCCAATGAGATGTCCATTAAAGTGCTCTGAAACCCCAAAAGAGTCCAATCAAATATGTACATCTAACAAGCAGACAGGGAATAACTAGAAACTATTGAAAACACACTCTGCATTGGTGCAAAGAACCTTTTCATTAACCCCAAGTAACCACCTAGCTATCTCCGAGTTACAAAATTGAACAATAATCTCTTCAAGCAACCTTTCCCTTTTGTTTTTTTAAACAGGAGGTGCTCACTGTTAACCGTTAGTCTTTATGCACACTCTATTCGCATGTTCACCTGTAAGATTCGAACTGATGATCACTAGGGAGCAAACCCAGCGGCTTGACTAGCGGGCCGTTGGCGGGAGACTTTCCTTTTTTTTTTTTTTTGTCAATAAATATGGATAATTTTTCTTTTCTTTTTTTAACAGAAGGGCGCCTGTCTGATCGAGTTTTGAATACGGGATTTTGAAAAATTAACCTCTCATTTTATAAAAAAAAAATCAAAACTTCACATATAAAAGAACCCTTGAATTAGAAAAGATATGAAACACGTTTCCTGTAGGGGCTGAACTGTTACAGATAGACCACTAGAATCGAACTCGGCACAAATTATAAAATTAGAGCCAAAATTATTCTATAGTTAAAGTTTAATTTGTGCTTGCGTATAATAATATAAAATCATATGACATTAAAGGTAAGACTTTACGTTAGGTAAGTTATATGTTTAGTACGTGCAAGAAACTACACAAATGCTATAAATATGGACTAATTCAATTAGCTAACTTCAGCAACAAATGTAACTCTCATTTTTTTCAAACGAACACACAATTTTCTAATAACAATATGACTCACATTCTTCGTGACAACTTTAATAATAATAGTTTTATTTTTTATTTTAAGTGAAATACGTGTGACCATTCAATTAGAATTACGAATTAGAGTTATAACCCCAAAATATTTGCATTATAATCGTAAATATGTTCTGAGATTGTATTTTACAGAGATATTTATTGAATTACAATACATGTTCACTTGCCTGTAGGTTTAATCATTATTTTTGAAGCTTACATTTCATCCTTTGGTTGCAAGAAATCAACTGCTTATTTGCAAAGATGTTGACTGTGATGGGCGCTAAATTGCGGACTCTCACCGTTCGTAATTAGAGAATAATTTTATTTTATCGCACTAATGAGCAGAATGATGATTGCATCTATGAAAAGCTTTGGGAAAGATGAGGGATTTTTGTTTTTTATTTCAAATTCTATGCTTTTGTTGCTAAAAGAGACGAGAAAACTGCTCGGATTTTGAACTGAACGCAAACTGCAGATTTGGATTTATGCAGGTAATTAGAGGCGGATTATAGATGCCTTGGAACCAAACAGATTAGGTTTTAATTACTTGATTTAAATTGGAATTATAAGGTTAATGCATCTTTTATTTCCTTTTTCAACACCGCAGAAGTGAGGAAGTGGGAACTATTATTTTTTTCTTTTAAAAATGAGAATTTTTGTGTATTTTTTCCGCTGTTTGATTGATAGTTGGAAAGTAGAAATGGAAAAATATAGTGTTTTCCGGTGTTTGGCTAGTAATGTGGAAGTGAAAGTGAAAATGTTAACTACAAAATTGACCGTAAAATAATATTAAAATAAATTTTAATTGTGAAAAAAATTGAACTGTGATTAGAATGCAAGTGAGATTTACATGGTCATAAAATTAACTGTTTTCAGGTACAACCTATTATAAATGAGATTTAATTGACCACAAACTTAACTATAACACCCAGAAAGTAAGAAAATGACTGTGTAAAAAGGAAAAGATAAAAAGAAAAGGAGTTTTTTCTTTTCATTTTTCTGGTGTTTGGATAGACAACGGAAGGGAGAAATGATACTTTCTCACCTCCTCACTTCCGGCCACTTCCTTGAATCCAAACAACCCCGAAATTGGAACTGTGTTAATTTTGCACTTTTGTCCCTATATGACTTTTGAGCTGCACAAAATCAAACCTGGGGGACATGCCCGGAGGTTGAATGCAAAACACATCCGATGCAACATGAAAATAAGGGGTTTTTAGGAACTTGGAAATCAGAATCTACTCAAAACCCCATTGGTAGATTTCATCATTTTATTATGCTGATGGTGTCTTCTGAAAAGTGAATGTCAACTTTGCATAAAATTATTTATATTTTGAAGATGAGAATTATCCAAAAATTTTATCTTTAAATATAGTTTATTTTCTATTTTTGAAGTACAACCCAACCCCTCATGTTTATTGATCAATAAAAAACTAGAAAGTCTGACTCGAAATTTATATTTGAGTACAGAATCCGATAATATTTCAAATTTGAGTACATAATTACTCAAAAACCCACGCGATTTGACCGGTGGCCCCTCCACCGACCTTCATAAGTCACACAACCCGATAATATTAGCACCCAACGACCCACCTCGGTCTCGTGACTTTCCTTTTGGCATTTTGCAAGGCGTAAATCTATAAAATCAGAAATGTTTCTATCCTTTTCTGCAAAACCACCCGCATCTCCCACGGTAAAACAAATAAAGAGAGTAAATTATTGCATAACAATAAATAAACAAATGACTAAAATAAAACATATTAAGGAAGAAGAAGAAGAAGAGGAAGAAATTGAAGGAAAAAAATAGACAAAAAACTATTACCGACGTTTGTCTTTTTGTCTTGTTTTTTTTTCCCCTCTTTCTTTCTTCATTTCGTCTCCTCGAAAAATCCATGAACGAGAACCAGTCGCCGTCGCTAGGGTTTTCGCCATAATCCCCAAACTGTAAGTCTCTCTCTCGCTCCCCCCCCGCCCATTCTGACCAAAATTTAACTTTCCCCTCCCCTACAAACCCTAACCCTAATCGATCCTTTCCTTCATCAGGACCCAACATAAGAACACAACAAGATTGATTCACGCCATTAATATTCCAACTCTAGGGGGTTCCAAGGTTCTTCATTTCTTCCAAATTAGGTATCTCTCGGCCCCAAGCAAATTTCCCCCAAATTTCAAGCTTAGGGTTCTCGGCTTTCGCAACAAGGGGAATCGACTTCAATCTCTTTTCCCAACCCTAATCTCATCAATCCTTGGGGTTGGCTGATAATGTGTATATTGTGCGTGGTCCAGAGGTGGTCTCGGCGGGTCGCGACCATGCTTCCTTGGCTTGTAATCCCCCTCATACTCCTCTGGGCTTTGTCCCAGCTCTTGCCCCCTAATTTTCGATTCGAAGTCACCAGCCCTAGATTAGCCTGCGTCGTTGTTCTTCTAATTACCCTCTTTTGGTACGAGATCTTGATGCCTCAGCTGTCTCTTTGGCGGGCGCGGCGCTCTGCGCGGATTAGGGAACAGCGGAGGACCCAGGCTGTTGAGCTTCAGAAGTTGAAGAAATCAGCTACTCGAAGATGCCGTAATTGTTTGACGCCTTATAGAGATCAGAACCCGGGAGGGGGGAAATTTATGTGCAGTTATTGTGGGCATATTTCGAAAAGACCAATCTTGGATTTGCCTGGGTGGCAGGATTGGCCGGGGGAGTCAGTTTCAATACCCCGGTACTGGGAAATGGTGGGCATGGTGGGGATGAGAGGTGTTTGACAGAGAAGTCATATTCTGGGGTGTTGGTTTTTGGATGTCGGCTGGTGGGCTCGTTCTTTCTAAGTGTGCGGTGGGTATGGAGGAAGGTTTTTAGGGTTGGGTCAAGGGAAGGTGATTCATCTGATGGGGAGAGTAAAGGTTTGTCCAGTAAGAGGGGGGACAATGGAGGGAGTTTTCCGGAGAGTAGGGGGGAAAAGGCCAGGAGAAAAGCTGAGGAGAAGAGGCAGGCGAGGTTGGAGAGGGAGATGCTTGAGGAGGAAGAGAGGAAGCAGAGGGAGGAGGTTGCAAGGTTGGTGGAAGAACGGAGGAGACTGAGGGATGAGAAGTTGGAAGCGGAGAAAATACGTTCAAAGGGACTGTCCAGTGTTGATGGGGAAAGAGAGAGTAGGAAGGAGACAGAACGGAGGAGACGCGAGAGGAGGCGAGAGAAGGATAAGGGATCGAATAAAAGTAATTCAGATGGAGAAGATCTCGAGAAGAGGGTGAGCAGAGAATTTGAGAAGAAACGGGAGCTTGATAAGAAGAGTGAGATTGAGAGGCAGAAGGCTATGGTGGAAAATTTGAAATCGCAAGCACTGGAAGGTGGTAGTGGGAATAAGGTGGCAGCAAGTAAGCCTAGGTACTTCGATAGGATGAAAGGCACTTTTTTATCGTCTTCTAGAGGTTTTAATGGTGCATCATTTTTTGGGAGGAATGCTCAGCCTACTGTCACTTTCACCAAAGTTAGTAAGCCTGCTGCTGGATTCGTAGAACATGGACAAAACCCTGGAACTAAAAGAGATGCACATTCAGCTGCAAATGCAACTGGAAAATCTACTCCAAATGGAGACCATCGACATGTGAGTTATTATTTGTTAAGCTTGATCATTGTTGTTGTTGTATGTTTCTGTTGGTTTTAATGAATGCATTGAAGTTTTTAATTCATATTGTTCTGTATGTCATTTTGCTCTGCTACATTTTCCAGGTTGGGACTGATGTACAGCCATGGGCAACTGTCCCAAAAAAATCATGGCATCAACTATTTACTCGTTCTTCTGCTGTTTCTCCAGACCCAGATACAAGTAGCATCACATATGGAAATCTTAATTGCCAACTGGAAGCTCTGAGTGTTACTGACCAAAGATTATTTCCTACTTACCCCGTCGATAATCAATTCAATATTCCACGATCATTGACTCTTGCTGGCCACTCTTCACCGAACGGTCCATTGAATGGAAACTTGGTTTCTAATGTTGCGGCTGACTCTATGTTTCCTCCTATTAAAGAACCATTATGCAATTCAGTGGTAGAAGATGCTGAGCTATTTGAAGACCCGTGCTATATTCCAGATCATTTATCATTGCTAGGGCCTGTTCCTGATCAACTTGACAAATTCCCATTGGACCTGGGGACTGGGTTTATTGAAAAGGTAGAGGGTCCACGTGTCCTTAAGAATGTAACTGCTTCGGCTGAAGTGAGTAAGCCTTCTCCTATTGAGTCCCCTATGTCCAGACTACGTGTTTCTGAAGAAAGACAAGTTTCATGTACTTCAAAGTCACAAAAGTTGCATGCTTCAAAATTGGATGAATCTAGTTATTTAGAAGGGACAGGAACATGGCAAATGTGGGGCACCCCATTGGCTAGGGATGGACTTGGTCTTGCAGGTGGACCTTCCAGCTGGTTCTCACCTTTAATACGAAGCAACTCTAACCAAGAAGATGTAACCCATCCCTTGGGACACAACCCTATAATATCTCAAATTGGAACTGAAAACCCGCTTCCTAGCATCCATACTCCTAAAAAGCTTCTGTTGGTAAACTCCAGAATGGTGGGACATTCAGTCCTCTAGGTCCTGGTCTGAATGACAATAATCCATGGGTGCAGAATTCTCCATTTCACTCACCATTGCCAGTTGATGGAGAAAGCCATTTCCTTCCTCTTGATCTCATAGATAATATCGCTCAGAATGAGGTGACATATGCTAGTTCAAACAGTTCAGCAGCTGTCCATCCTTTTGAAGTGCCTTCTACCAATAGTTGGTCCAAGTAAGTACTCCATATTTGAATTTTTATTTTTCTCATTGGTAGGATTGTAAATCATTATTTATACTTGTAAATGTTAGTTCAACTATAGCATTTGCTCCTTTAGATATTTGTATGGGTAACTGTTGAATTCTAGTGGGGATCCAACAGGAGTGATCTCATGGAAGATACAGTATACTTACCAAAGAAGAAAAGTCAGTTTCATTTAAATATTCTCTTCATCTGGTCTTGCATACTGTGTTACAACATTATGTTGAGATGATATTCATGATATATCCTTTCAAAACCTCTTGGGAACATATCAATAACTTAATTTAAATTAAATAACAGCCATGACCTATGTTTTTGAGATAACCCATTATGCCCATTGTTATACATAACAAAATCGTACATAGCTGTGTGTTTGACTATGGCAACTAGCTTTATTTACTTCTTTATTCATCTTTTTGAGTAAAGACAACTAACTTTATTTATCCAATTTATTAGGTTCCTCCTTATGATTCTTTGTATGCCACTGCTTGTCGACAATCCTTCATTGTATGAACGAATAATGTCTCTCACCAAAAATAATATATGAGGCTAAAACATCAGAATCTACAAATTGCTAAAGTGGCATTTGGGATGATGATACCATTAGCGCCAAACTGGATGAACTAAATCTGTTGAACAAAACTGTTTAAAGTTTAAACTAGTTAATTTGCTTGAGTATTCAAGTTCAATGATCATACACATTTTTTTGGGCAATAAAGGGGATAGTGTCAGCTAGATGAGTGATCAGACTGCCGAAATTTGACTATTAGGGGAAAAAAAATATTCCAGTGAGCTTGCCATTTAACAGTTTCAGTTTCATGTAGGCAAGAGTGCATGATGCTATAATGCTGCAACTTGAAATTCATGTGAAGCTATCTACTCTTTTGCACTATTATGCCTTGCATTGATTGGTTTCATGATTCATCATAATATGGATTAAATACTTGTAGCTACTCGGCTTTTCTGAGCGATGTATCATTGTGTATGGTCCTTTAGTTTGTGAGGTTCTATAGTTTACTCATCATTCTCTTGTGCCATCATGTCGAGAACTTTGCATCACCAAATGATTCAACCGGTTGATCAGGTTGTAAAGCTGTCTATTGGGATTTATTTGGGTTTTTGTGTGGTCAAAGCTCCAGATTAGATTATAAGATTGTCAAATGAGAAGAAGAGAAAATGTTTTGACTGGCCAAATAGGAAATGAATTGGAGAAAACAAAAATGGGGAGTCTATCCCTTCAGAAAACTACTTTTTGATTTCCTCCCCTGCCCTCCCGTCATTTGAATAGGTCATTGATCCATCCAGCAGATGTGATTATTGTGGTTAATTTAGTATTGATCACATCCAGCAGATGTGATTAATACTAAATTATGAATCAAAGGTGTACCTTCATACTTCCATGTCCAAAGTCCCATTATTCCTCAATATGGTCCAACAGTTCTTGGGGACATGCAGCATGGAAGCAGATCAAGCTAGTAATGTTGAATATAATGGAAGAAAAAAAATGTCCTCACACGCTTGAATATGGGAGCAGGCCTGTTCTGAATTAGACATTGGGCTAAAGATGTGAGTTTCCTTCTTATTGCAATACTAATGATATTAAAGTAAATGCAGAGTTCAGTTTTCTAATAGTTTAACATGAAACACCTTCTTCCCTCCTATGCATGGACGGAGAGTGGGAGGCTCAAGACCCAATACCCAATAAGGAAGGTTGAACAAATTTTTGTAACTGTTTTCAACATGACGTCAACTCGCTAAGATGATGCTGCTCCCAGCCAGAAAATGTGGAACAACGGGGGGTTACCATAAATTTACCAAGGATGCAGTGGTGACGTGGAATTGAGTTGACCTATGGGGAAGGCATTGTTAGAATCCAGTAAAAAAGTTATTGAGAGATTACATGCAAAAGCAATTACGCAGATGCTTCCTTTTGAGAAAGTTTCTTTTTACTATTTAGTATGCAAAGGCTGTGATAATCTACAGAATTGAAGAATTGGCTTTAAGTACAAAGTTTTTGACACTTAGGATGGTTGCATATTTTTGAAAGGTACAACGGATGATGTTATAGTTAGTTTCTGATCTTTGATTCATGGATAATGGTATACTATGTATTTAGTTAAAGAAAGCATTCTATAATGATATATCATTTTATTACTTTGAACCTCATAACTTTTCGCATTCTAGGTGCTGTTTTATGCGTTTCAGACCGTTCATGTCTGCTTGCTCAATTACATATCTTATAACCTCCTCTTCCTAGTCCTAATCTAACCCTCAGATCTTCTTGGCTTCTTTTAGTGGTTAAAGGGTAGAAATCTAGTTGAACTAGATAATATAAATCTAGTTGAACCATATAATTCATCTGCTTTTGGCTTAAGCTTGAACGCTGATTTCAAACTGCCAACGATCAACTTAGACTGATATTTCATTTCTTGCTTGAAAGTCCAACACAATTTTGAAAGCTTTATCTCAATTTTGATTCCTCGCCTTTTTTGGATTTCTATTTAAGGTTTCATTTTTTATCTTGAAAATTTTAGAACTAAAATGTCTACAAGTGCAAAAAAGAACCTAGAAGAAAGAAGCAGGTTTGATACTGCAAGATTTATGGAGTTTGAGCCCATGATACATGGTACGTGGATCACTTAGGTACACAGTACAAAAACGGGAACATAAATGTGAGTAGCCCAAAACACAGTACGGTGAGGGTAGCATTCTTCATATCACTTAGTTGGAAGAAAATACTTTTACCCAAAACATGAAATGATTTTTCAATGTGTGCGTGTGTTACGTAGGCACACTACATATCCAATGAGACTTTAAATATTCAAGTAACACATTGGCACACCACACATAAGGTTTTTTTTTTCCCCCAACCTTAGTATATAATGCTTTTTTCGTTTTATTACTTTACAATTCATTAATATTCTAGTTAGCCAATTTTGCCGATTTGGATCGCAAATGTACCATGGTTGCACGATTTGGAAAGAAAATCTTGAGGGGTTTGACGAATTTAATAACCATGATTTGGGCTCCAAATAAGTATAGATGTTTGGCTGGCTACCACATTTCTTTTGTAAAGAACCTTACAATACTGGCTTAGTCATCAGTTCTTCCTTGAGGCTTGTTTGGATTGTTGGGAGGAAAATCTACTGTATTTCATTTTGGGTGAAAATCCATTGAACGGTACTTGTTTTCCAAGGAGTAGAAAAATTCTTTGGATTTCGACCAAAAGTGTTTGTTTGGATACCATTACATATTAACTCCACAAGTGATCACCCAAAACTAGTTTCGTAGTTGAGCGAGATCTTTTGGATTTGAAAAAGGAGGTCAAATCCTACTTTTGCTAATCCGAAGGAATGTGTTATTTTTTTTTGGATCACCGTTTGGGTTTCCCAAATCCATTGGATAAAATGGCATCTCACTTGGTCTCTGTTCATGCCCCCCTGCAGTGTTGGACCGATAACTACTCGTGGCCTGATCATGGATGTAACTTGATCCAGCTTAGCAGGTTTGGTTGAATGTAGGTCTCTCTGATCTGTTAGCCAAAACATTACCACAAGTTGATTCCCTCATCCGTTAAATCCATTGTTTCTACCTAGAACCTATTTGATGGAAGTAGCAAGTTCATTCTTTGTGAACTTTTCAAGGCCTTTCCCCTTGTCCATGCCAACTAGAAGCAGAACCTCTCAAGGCAAATCAATGTCTTTGTCGGATGCAGTTAACGGCACAACTTTTACCTCATGTCATGATTTGTATTGCTATTGTCACCTTTGTTTCTCTTCAAACAGGTTGATCCAAGAGACTTTGTGGTCTGTTGCCACCAAATGTTCCTATGTAGACATTTACCACATGTTGACCAATGGATCTCCATCCAAAGGCAAAGTGTCAAGCAAGACAGCTTTCTAATCTCCTGCATCAAATGCACTCAACTCATGACTGCATTATCATACTGTATCCATTGTTGTGGAATAGGGCCTGAGACTTGCTAAAACGCTGGGATGGAAGGATCAGTAAGCGATGTAGTGTTGTCATTGTCCTATTCCTTTCCATTTTTCTTTTGGTGGGATGGACGGGTGGTGGGGTTAAATGTTTTCTTTTCTGCATAGGCTTCATATTGATAACTAGCTTATAATTTTCCCCACTTTTTTCTCTCATCTGACCTATGCTTTTTGTAAATTCAGTTAAACTTGAGATTTCTGGAAACCAATTTTTAAAACTGGACCACCACTTCTAAACATCTTTAACTGTTTGAGAAGCCTGGAGTTTATGCCAGATGATCCTTGCATAGTGTGTAAAATGTTGAGGCCACCATAAATTCTTTATTGGATTAAAAATTAAGAAACAGGGCAATATCTGGACTCTAAAAGATTTAAAGCTACTATGTGGGAGGCAACATGCGTTCCTGGCCATGTCTACAATTCTACATGTATTTGATGCAACATGCGTGCCTGCAGATGCTAGAGTCTCTTTTAGGGCCTTGGTGACAAGTAAAATAGAAAAACTGAGGAGGAAGTGAAAGACACAAAAGAAAAAGGAAAGAGGGAAAAGAAATCAAAGGAGGAAAAAAAAAAATGAAATTTTCATTAGTTTCTCACAACCTAGTAAACAGTACAAGCCATTTCAGACTCCCTTTAGGGCTTTGGTGACAAAAGTAAAATAGAAAAACTGGAGAGGAGGAAGTGAAAGATACAAAAGAAAAGAGGGAAAAAGAATCAAAGGAGAGGAATTTTTTTTGAAATTTTCATTAGTTTCTCGACAATCTAGCAAGCAGTACAAGCCATCAGAAAGATTGCTACTTTGACCCTTTCTTGCTAAACCCTATTGGGACCTGTTACATTGAGTGAACTGTCATAAAAGGGAAGTGACATTATTACTCTATTGACTTGACTACTAAGGTAGATAAATAATCCTATTCCTATTAGAATAGTCGTACCTTTGATTTTAAAGTCTTTCTATATTATATCAGCTATTTAATATTAACAAAAAGCATGTAATATCCTTAACAAATTTTTTGAGATTTAGACTTTTTTTAACTGCCACCGACTTTTGCTATGTATTTGCACATACACAGTCAGAAACATGTCATGCATTTTTAGTAGTCTTGTGTCTGGCATTCATACCCAATATCACAAAGCCAACCTTTGTTCATTTGGCCCAAATTGTGGAATTAAGGCAGTCAATCTTGTGTTGTTGCAAGTTTATTCTGGAACAGGTGATGAATTTCTTATACTTGCTAAATGTATCCATGTTTTCAATTTGATATAGATATGTACTGATGTACACTTTTGCTACCATAATTGTTAACCAACCACCTAATCTGCTACATTTTGGGTGATCCTTTTATTTACTATTTACTTGTACTAATTGATTGCTGAGCTAATATGAATATTACATCCAGCCACCACTTGCTCTCTCTACTGCTTGTTGCCATCAATGTCAAGTAAACTAGGAGGTTTTGCTCTTGTCAGGCTGTATTAATCTCCATGATGCGAGAGAATCAGTCCCTCGCTAGATTGTCAAAAGAACTTCGTAAATAAGAAACAGAATAACATTTGTCAACCAGTTACACACGAATCATTGGTGATAAACTAAATCTGACAACAAGTCACTAGGCATTCTTTGCCTCTTAACAAATATCAAAGAAGTGGTTCCGTTAGTTCCCTCTATTAGCCCTTAACCTTATCTTTAGAGGTAAACTTTTATGGGAGCCAGTCTTTGAATTACTCAACTGTGTAGGCTTCCCGCTGTCCATTGAGCCTGCCTGAATAATTCGCCTTGTGCCAAAGAATTCCAATGATAATCTAAATTATCAGAAATTTAGACCAAACTTTCGTTAAATTCAGATTTCCTGTTGAATGCAGCTCAGATACATGAATTTATTATGTTCCGTTTGGTTAAAATACGCATTGTGTGTGTTGAAGACAAAAAACTGAGTTTTTTGTCCCTTTTGTCTCACAGAAGATTATGAAGTTTTTCTGATAAATTTAAATCAAACACTTCTTTATGCTTGAAAATGCCTTACTAAATGCTTCATCCTTTTCGTTATATATGTCTGTTGAAATTTTGATAGCATCCAGCGAAATACAAAATGAAATTCGAATTTATACAAGCAAGACGTCCCAGTTGAAACTAATGTCTTGTTTCTTGATTCTGGATTTTGGCCACTGGCTTTTGGTTGTCTTCAATTGCCAACATATAATCATAACTACTAGGTTGGTGGTGATGTACAGTTGGACCCAACCCAACCCAACACCCCCAACGAATAAAAGAGAAAAAGGGGGAAAAAAGAAGAAAGGTGAGGAAAAAAAAAAGGGAAAAAGATCAACCACTACATCATACACATGTACACAAAAGCAAAAAGAAAAGCATGTCTAACAAATAGGGCCGAATAGGCTTTGTCTTGAAGAGGAAGGGCAGAGGGAAAGCTAAGAGAGTCATTGAAGTTTTGTGCTTTGTCACATCTTTTTGGAATAAAATCGGAGTATTAGTGGTGGTCTTCCTAATGGTTTTTTGGCGGAAATCTATAACTTGTAGATTTCAATTAGATTGGTTAAATTTCATCGAAGTCACCTGAACTCAAGGACACACAATCATTATAAACCTTCACTTTAACGCCATTATAGACCCGTAATGCCACTCTAATGTGATTCCATTTTCCATCTGCTACAAAGATCAAACAGGTCATTGCTTCTTCACCCGCATCTAAGACAAGATTAACCAATCATACCCAACTCCAGCCCTAATCTTTTTTCCACTCTTTCACCTGTCATGCCCAATCAAACCCACATTTTTGAAACCTAGAAACCCTTTAACCCCTCACTTTCTCATCAAAAACCAAAATCCAAAATCCAAAATTCAAAAATTCTTATAATATGCCCTAATTCCTCTGATCCTATCACATGCTTTTCTTCTCCGTTTGATCTCTCATAATCTATCTCAAGCCCAATCCATAAATATATCAAAATCCACATTAAAACTTTGGTTTAGTTGGAGGATGATTGTATGATGGGGTAGCATGGGTTTGGTTAGGGTTAAAGTTAATAGATACAATGGGAAGAAGATGTGGGTTAAAGAGATGAAGAAGTGGGAATAGACCTGCTTAGGATTTATACCTGTTTTCCAAATAGGTTAGGGTGAAAGGTTTGTGTTTGAGTTAGCCTTAAGATAAAGGAGCTGCTTAATAGGTTTTGGTTTCAAGAAAGTGAAATTTCACAAGTTACCTTTAAGAAAGGTTCAAGAGTTGATCCAACTGTGCTAGAGCTTTTGTATCCAAGCCAAAGTACAAAGTTATACTTAATCATAATCATATGACATCACGTGATGGCTCCTCTTAACAGAGGGGACGAATGTGATAACAAAATCAAAGTAGTTAATGCTTTTCAAAATTGAGGTGGTTATGTGCTTTTACAATGAAGTTATGGGGATTAATGGAATTTACCCCAAAAAAGTTCTACATAGATCTATTTCATTAGTTCTTATAGTTTCAATGATTTTAAAGAGATTTAAACTTGAAGTTGCATTGAGAAATTGCACGCTTTTATAATTGAACCATTTCATTAAATTTACTTGAGCCTTTCATTGAATGACTTTGGAGTCTTGTGATACCGTCTATAGGTGCAAACTAACCTCTTGCTTTGCTGGTGCCTGGTATATTTTCGACTCGGTCAGGTCAATGTTCTAAATATCGGCCGGCATTTTGAAATTTCAGCCAAAATGTCGGGAAATTCATGGGGCCGACATGAAATCGGCAAAATCAGCTACCTCATTTCAAATTTCAAAATGGGGTTAATGTCGCCGAAAATTCGACGAATTTCCGAAATTTCAGCCGATTTTGAGGTTCCAAATATCGGCCGAAATTGACCCTTCATAAATGTTCTTTTGGGTTTGAACCCATTAACCCAACCCAACCCTATGTTATAAGAGAAAAGAGAAGGAATTAGGGCTTGTTCGCAGCCCGAGAGAGAAACGAAGAGGCTAGAGAGTAGAGAGATACGAGCTGACTGACCTCCGACGAGGCCTCTACGATCTTCGTCGACCTTCAGCGAGTCTCCACAAGCGCTGACGACTTTCAGCGAGTTTCGACTGACCTCCGACGACCTTCAACGAGTCTCCACGAGCCTTGATGAGGACCCAGGAAGCCCTACCAAGTCCCGACGAGCACCGCCAGCCCTGACGAGGTCCCGACGAGCTTCGCAGAGTCTCGACGAGAACCCAGGAGACGAGGACCTAGGAAGCCCCGCCAAGCTCCGACGAGCCCCGTCATCTCTCTCCTCTTTCATTGTAGATTCCGCTCCGGCGAGCTCTCAGATTCGGCGACTCCTCACGAATCTCAAAGGTGAGTTCTCTTCCTCATTTCTTCTACATAAAACTACTCACTCACTCTTAATTTGATTCACATTGAAAAATCTTAGGGTAATTAATTCGAATAAGGGCACCGTTAACTGATTCTCGCTCGTGAATGAATGCTCAACTGCAATTTATGAGTTTTTGACATTTTTTTGATGTTAATGTTAGCAGTTAGTCATCATGAAGTCTTTTGAGAAGTTTTGAATTTTTATTGGAAGCTAACTATGTTTATTGGATGTGATTAGATAAAATTATGGCTAGTATAAATTATTAATTATACATGTAGAGATATCATATATGTGATGTTTTAGAATATTTATGACATTTAGGACGTACTATATGATATACATATATATGACCTTTGAAATTGAGCAAATGTCACCGAAATTTCTCCGATATTCGCAATCCGACTTTACATTTTGCCTTCCGACATTAGGCTGACATCTGACATTTAGAACATTGGGCCAGGTACTCAGCTGAGGCAGAGTGCCTGTGGAAGATGATTAACTGTCGAACTGTTAAAGCCTATATGGCTCTTGTTTGGGGAATTGCATATCAGCATTGGTGAAGTGATGCAACCAGTTATATCAGGGCCATGGTCTAAAATCTCACTATCCGTATCGGTCAATGATTTTTAGTATTAATATGGTCAATGCTGGCTGTCAATATCAGCAATATTGGAAATATCAGCCGTGATATCAACCAATACTATAGGGCTAATACTGTATCGGGTACCTCAAAACCCGATACGATATTGTCAATATATATTGGAGTTGGCAGATATTTGAAACTATGATCATGGCTTAGTTGTGTCTGGGTTTATGTGCATCATTCTAAGTCCAAGTCAAGTTCTGGTCAAGTCTACTACAGTTTTTTAGTTCTATGTTGATGTTGTTAGAATGTATTTCTCGAAATCAGATAGTGTGCGAGAAAAGAGGGAAAACTATTCATGTGTATTATTAGCAGGCTGATTTCCTAATCCTGTTAAAATTCTGTTAAACTAGAAGCTTAGCATAAACTGTGATTGGGCAAAAGTTATATGAAAGGTGTCTCCAGATCAAAGATCAAATTGACAAATTATTTATTTGCAATTTCTTAGATAAACTTATTATGCACATGTCTTCCTTACTTGTATATGACATGTGACAGTTGGTCTCCAGGAGGACCACGCCACATCCATGGATGGAGATCAAAAGCTAGTTTATGTAGTTCAGATTTCACGCACTGAACTTAAGGCACCTCCCACTTTTTAACTTCCAAATTTCAATTCACTATTTCCATTACTCTGCTTTTTCGTTGAGGGTGTCTTCACTTGTGTAACATGGAAGAACTAGGAGAAAATGTTGGCTTAATGTATGGAATATGGATACACCGTGTTACTAGATTATTTGTTTTTCGAGGTATATGGGAATCATATACTTTGGGGAGATCTCAGGAAACTCAAGTTGCATATTTAAGTCACAGCATAATGACGACATCAGCATTTTATTTCCATGTTTGTCGCTTTGTGTTTTTACATGACCAATCAGAAGGCTATTATATTAGAGTAAAATTTAATCATTTGTATCAGTTACTGGATTGTTAAGCTGGGTACATAGCTTTCATTTTTGTATACATCTTTAGAGTTTAAGCACGTCCTCGTTTCATATTTTTTGAAAGTTCTCATGTTGGACTTTCTAGTCCTTGGCCAGTTGGCACCCAGGCCATATGCCCAAGTAACATGGGTACAACTATGGGGGACATGATTACAAATGGATAAACTAGAAATAGGTTAAGAACCATGTTAGGCACATGGCGCCTTAGGTTAAGAGATGGAAGGTCTAGACAGTGTTTTAAAGGCGAGGCACCTTAGCGCCTCAAGCACCTAGGTGAGGCGAATTATGGACTTGTCGCCTTGCTCTAAGCCGGGCTCAAAGCACCCAGGCGAGACTAATGATGGACTTATCACCTTGCTCTAAGCCAGGCGACACTTGTAATTCAGGTGAGCGCCTAAGTGACCAAGGCGTCTAGGCGAGCGACTAAGGCGTTTCTAGGCGAGGCACCCAGGCACTCGTCTCAAGCTAGAAAGGTGTTAGGCTATTCAACCCCCTCCCCTCCCCCTCCCTCCCGGTCAAAATTTAGCTTCTTATATGGGTGTAATAGACTAACTGTACCTCAAAGGATGTAGTTTAAAATATTAAAAAAGTGGGGGAGGGGAGGGGAGAGTATAATTGGGTATATTTAGGGCTCAATTAGCCCTTTCAAAAAACAACTTGTCGAACAAGTTTAGGCCCGACCTGAACTTGATCACCCAACGAACTCTTTGATCCACGTAGGATTTATGAGATTTGCTCCACCATAGGAGTAACGATCTGAACTTTCTTGTTTTGCGCCGATGTTGCCTAGTCCCAATCTATTTTCAGGATAAAACTAAACATCCAAGATCGAAATCATCGTAGTCTTCGATTGTTCCACAATCTCTGATCTTGAAGCCGAGGATAACTGCAATACACCAACTGTAATCTCCGTATTTCGTATATATAAATATTGCCGATACGTTCGGCGTGAAACTTCACATGAGCATCTTTGAAAATTTTCATAATATCACTTTCAGAATTGAAACTGAACCCTTCTCCATGTAGGGTTCCAAGAGAGATGAGATTGTACCTTAATTCGGGAACATGACGAACGTCTTAAAGAGTAGCGATGCATCCATCGCGAGACCGAAACTCGATTGTTCCTTCGCCAGTTACTTTGCTCGTAGTAGAATTTCCCATGAAGACTTCTTCCCTTGAACTGAAGTGTACGAGGAGAACATCTTTCTATTAGAATTGATATGCTGTGAACATCTAGAGTCAATTATCCATCTTTGTTACTGACCGATTTATCTGTAACAGATATAACATCACACCTTTTTTCATCTCCTTCAGCCAGTTCAACGACACTAGTATCTGGTTGTTTATTCTTTCTAGTCTAACAATCAGCTCTAATGTGCCTTTTCTTGTGATACCAATTGCACACCAATTTTTTTGTGTTTTGGGTTACCTGTGCAACTTTTATTATTACTCTTCTCCTTTGAAAAGTGAACTTGCCTGGAATCATCACGATAAGACTCACCCGTCAACTGATTGTCAATTTTGTCCTTTTTGAGCAGATGCTTTTTGATCTCATTGACCTTAATAGTTGATTTGCTTTCATAAATGATAACTTCCCTAAAGCTCTTATATGAAGAAGGTAAAAAACACAATAATAGAAGTGCTTGATCTTTATGTTCTATCTTGAAAAATTCTGCAATGTGAGACTTGATAGGTGTACCTTCCTGCATGCGGAGAAGAAAGAGACGCTGCTTCAGAATCCACTGATTCGCTAACAACTTTTTCAGATAGTGGTCCTGAAGTCGCTTCCACAACGAGGATGTTATTTTTTCTGTAGAAAACTCATCCAACACTTTGTCCGTCAAGCAAAGCTGAAATGCTGAATAGCCGTCAAGGCTTTCTCATCCAACTCTCTTCCTTCATATCTCGAGTAGCGCTTTCTTCAAGCTGCTCTGGGTCATGATGACGTTCATCCTAATCTGCCACCTGCTGAAATTGATGTTACTATCGAACTTCTAAATATCAACTTGTTCGCAGACATCTTCACGTTGACCTTACTCTGATACCATTTGTTGTGAAATTGACGGCCCCCACGACCAATCGATGGGGCGGCGCAGCGGAAGCAACACAGGATTGACGAGCAACGAGAAGAAAAAGAGTTTGGGAAGATATTTTGAAGTATAGAAAGCCAACACACAATTTAATGTGGTTCCACCGATCAAACAGATCATGTGTACTTTACTGGAGAAGCGGAGAAACTTTATTAAACTTTGTGGGAATACAATTAGAAACACTTACACCTCTTGCTAAGAAGATTGCAAGCTCTTTGATTGTCGCCAAGAACAGAGAAACCCTGATGGCTAAAGCTTCTCACACGAATCTCTCTTTGATGAATTACACCCTTTAGGAATTGCTAATTCATTGAATCATTGAAGGCCAACCCCAAGGGTTTATTTATAAACTATAGAATTCTCCTAGTCTTATACAAATTTCATCAATACGAACAATCACCGCCTCAGAGGAAAGGAAACTCGACTCCAACTCAAGACTGGAAACAGAGCCAGAAAAGAAAACAGTCAGACCCGACACTAGTCGACTCGGCCTTAGTATAAGTCGACCAATAACATGTATTAGTCGACTATACTCAATTATTAGCCGACTACTCTTAAAAAATTCGAGAACCCAACTCTTTGTTTGTCAGACATAGTCGACTATACCAATGTATAAGTCGACTAATTCTTATCATTAGTCGACTATACCAACTATAAGTCGACTAATACCGTGCACAACCTCTTGTGCACGTCTGTTCTTTGATCTCTGAAGTTTTATTTATATTCACGACGTATTCCAGTGATAATCCTAACAGGGTCACTCACATGTTGTACAAGCATCTGGTGAAGTACAATGTCACCTGTTCGAGCGAGGTCTTGAGCCTAACAATACATCCAGTTGGAGGAAGCAATGAAAGCTTTACCAACTTATCTTTCATCTGCGTCGACGACGGGGCAAAACCGAAGCCGCAACACGGAGACCCCTCTGTCGACAATCAGGGTCGCGGACGAGGCGCTTTCAAGAAGCGACCACTTTGGCGCCTTTAGCAGAGCCCATTTTGAGCCTACTGGGTGAATGACAATTTCACTCTGCTGAAGCTCCCGATTCAGGACGTCTTCGAATCCATCAAGGGTGAATCCTGGGTGAAGCGTTTGGAAGCGAAGCCACACGGCCATGCCTATCCCGGAGCGAAAGACCACTGCTCCTTTCATGGCAGCAAGGGACACCAGACTTCTCAGCGTCGGTCCCTCTGTAAGTACCTCGAAGATCTCGTCCAGCAGGGCTCTCCGAGAGCACATTCCCGCATTCGAGCCTCCTCAGAAACAGAAAGACAGCATGAGATCTTGTCTCTAAATCGATCACAACACTTGAGACAGAAAGACAGTAGGAGACCCAGTCTCCGAATCGACCACAACACATGGTCACTCAGTACAGAGCAGTTGACTAACACCAATCCGATAAATAAGAGCATGAAAATTCCTTTTAACAGATAAAAGCTCCCTGTTTCTTATTCACTTTTTATGTATTTTATTAAAGTTATTTAATAAAAATACATTCTGATTCTTAATGGCTTTCCTACATCCTTCTCAGGATCCGCGGAACCTGCTCACCGACCCTCACTCAAGCAGCCTATGAGCTTTCTTCTCCGGAGTCATGATGGTACATCCGAGGAGGGATTCCCCCACTCGAGATCCAACAACTCCAACATCTGGCTCCCGGCTCTTTACATCCTCCACAGGATCTGCCAATTCGCTCACAAGTCCCATGCGGCCAATTCACGAGCGCATCTTTTCGGATACTTCTATCCGTGTGTTCCGAGGAGGTAAGCCCCTCACTCGAGAATGATAACACATGTATTCATCTCCGGAATTACTTTGGCTTATTCCTAATCATGCTACTGTCAGTCTCAGCTCTGTGGCTGATGGCTTCCTTTACCCAGAGGCTTCTGTCTGCGTTCCGAGGAGGGAAGCCACACTCAAGGATGATTACACAAGCATCTGCCTCCGGGTGATCTCTTAGGCTCATCCCTGATTGGGCAACTGCCAAGCCAGAAGGCTTATCCCCAATCAGGTAACTGACACCCTTAGCTCATTCCTGGTGGGCGACTATTGTCCAGAAGGCTCATCTCCACTGGGCAACTGCCTTAGCTCATCCCCAATCGAGCAACTACTGTCTGAAAGATTCATCTCCGATTTTTCTATTACCAGTTTGTCTGTGTTCCGAGGGAAACCCCTACTCGAGAGTCATAGTACAAACACCTATCTCTGGGTTCCAAAGGCTCATCCTCAATAGGCAACTGCCCTCTAGAAGGCTCATCCCCAACTGAGCAACTGCCTGTTCAGCTCCGTAGTTGAGGGTCCCTCTCACACGTCTATGCTTGTGTTTTCTGAGGAGGGAAGCCCCCACTCGAGAACGTAAAGCACGATCATCAACCTTCGGGCTCCCATCGGCTCGCCCCTCCCAGTTTGGCATTCATCTAAACAGTTCATCTCTGCGACTAAAGTTGTCACTTCACTCGGAGGTCAGCGCCTAATGACCCAGTTCATCTCCGCGACTGAAGTCCTCACTTCACTCGGAGGTCAGCGTCTAAACTGCCTAGTCTATCTCGCAACTGAAGTTCTCACTTCACTCGGAGGTCAAATATCTGTATGCTTAGAGATGGAGACGTCATCCAGAGATGGTAACGTAGATACATCATATTCTTACCATCCGGAAGTCAGGCCTCTGAAAGGGTATGATGATTCCACAATACAAATCAGGTAAAGATCTAAACAACATATTCATTTCCATTACGAAATAACATGCAATTACATTTCATTAAATTTTATTATGTCATTACATCTGACAAGTGGAATACATGTAATTTTTTATATCCCTGTGTTTACTTTTTGAAAAGAATACAAAAGATCTGGGAACCTGTCCTGCTATCGTTTACAGACCCTCGATGCTGGAACAACAAAGACTTGTTCATCGGAGCTTTCGTGGGCAGTCTTCTTTCCTCATCAGCATCATGACTCCTAAGTGGGCAGCTAAGTGCCTCGATAGCAGTTTGCACGCATCCAAGGTAGCCAAACTAGCACCGCTCTTTGCAGTGATCCCTAAGAAGCTCTCTAAGAGCGAGGCAGCAACATCTGGCCCGACGGATTTCGACAAACTCATCGAAAGGAGAAGACAACCTTTCTCTACTTTGGTGTTCTGAGGAAGAGGATCAGGCTCGGGATAATAAGAAATTCGCTAGCACACTCGACCAAAGAGCTTCCTATCTTCCTTTCTCGTACGCCCTATATGGAGGGAGGGTCAAATTCTTTAGAATAATCCCCACTCTCTAAAAAATAGGTGACTCGAAACCAGATCATCAGCTACAATCGAAGCGACCACCAAGTAAATCTCCCCTGGTGGCAGAACCTTGTCACGAGGACGACATGCTCATCATAAAGACTGATGTTATGCGCCGACAAACTCCCAAGCGACGGAGCTTAACCACCATCCTCTCCATCTTTCCTTTCTCCATCTGATGAGAAAAGGATACATGGCGGCTCAACAAGACAATAGAGGAGGATTTCAGAGACAAGGCTTCTCAGAGAAGATGGCAGAGGCTACTTCTACATGAAGGACTCAACCTGTTTATAGATGGAGGAGAAGTCAAACCGTCTCCAATTCAAATTCTCGATCTCCGAAAATTGAATCATATCCCAAAAATTTTAGTCAACCAAAGGCATGATATCAACCACCGCTTCCCCTCGATCTCAGTCATCATGGCGCCAGAATCTGAAGGTGCGCCAATTTCTAATATCCAGAAGCCAGATCAACCGGCATGCTAGCTGTCAGCCAGCGACGTAATCTCCACATCAATTCAAAAGATCTGCATTAATAACCCAGTTTTTCTTTTGCTCACAAGTATCAAGACAAGCCTAAAGCACCGAGGAATCTTTCATTAGTTCCGCTCTCTTGCTTCTCTCTCCCAGACTTCGACAAGCAGAAGAGCAGGGACATCTGTAGTGACCAAAAACCTGACCCACACAGGATGATGACACGTGTTCAAGCAACTAGAAGCTTTCGTCACTCTGGAGTCAGTCCAGAAGCTGCTCTTTGTCGGAGGATGCTTCCACCAGGGAGCTTCGATGCTCTCAACCATCCCGGAACTTCCCCTTTCAGAGAATTTAGCTCCGCGCACGACAACATATCATCCCTGATCTCCGCCTTCAGTTACACTGCGATAATAGATCATCCCTAATTTCCGCCAATATTTTCACAGCCTGATCTTCCTCCACGTTCATAACGTGAAACGCTGTCCAGCCTGGGCAGTTATAGACAAAGACGAGATTTTCTGAACGCAATCCCAGCAATCAAGCGCCCACAATCACGACCGTCAACAAATCAACACGTGCAAATCATGCGATTACGAGGATCGCGCCCGTACCATTCGCTCCATGCACGCAAATTAGATGAACTATAAATGGACCACCTCTAGGGAGGATTCTTTTTTCTCCTTTACAAAGGAAAAGCCTAGCATGGGACTCTGGTTTTCAATCCCTTTAATTCCTGCAACCCCACAGATTAGAGTGGATTCTTCTTCTCCTCTTGGTTTTTTTTCCCCGGTTTGGGATTTCACGTAAAAATCATGTGTCTCTTTTTGTGTTGTGATTTACTTTCTTTCACATTCTTAATCCCCACTCAACTCGCCTTGCTTATGGTGAGAATTGACCGTTCGATCGCTCATGACGGAAAATCTCCACCACATGTTTTTATGAGATCTTTGAGATGAATTGGCATTGCATTTGAATGATTTCTTTTTATGACATGTGAAATTAGTGAACTTTAGATTTCTAGATATGTTATTCACTTGTCTGAATGTTCTACATACTGATAACCTAGTTTGTGATTTTAATTGTGGTTTATTACTTATGTCGTGTATGTTTATAACATTATTTGTGTTCATGGTTTGATGTTTATTCTATTTGTTGTTGTTTATACTCATATAATCTATTATTGACACAAATTGTATATTTATATACTTGTATACACAAATAGTTATAATATTATTTATATGTGAAAGGCGACGCTAAGGCGATGAACCATTCTATCGCCTGAGGCGAGAGGCGCCAAAAAGGAGATCGCCAGAATGAAAAAGCGACTAGATGGAGAACTTAGAATTGAAGCTATGATAAACTATTTGAATTTTCATACTGCAAATATAACCTTGGTTTGTATGGATCCCATTGTGATAGCAGCATCTTCAGCGGACCTAAACTCTGGTGTATAGCAATTGCTGATATTTATGGTTCCACTTGAAACCTCCTTGAGAATTCTGCTTACATGCAATGAAGGGGATTATATCTTTCATGTATGGTAAATTTTATTTACTGGTGTCACGTTGATGCAGATCAAATTTGGTGGGGATGCACGGGAAGTTAGGGCCATATAGGGGCTATGAAGCATTGACACGGATATAGGATATTGGTATGACACGGTATGAACACGAGAATAGGGTTAGTTTTGAAAAACTGGGACACGGATACGAGAATAGGTTTAATTTTGAAAAACTGGGTGATGTAAAATCACCTGGATCGCAATCACCTTCAAATCACAACCAAAATTTTAAATTGCGAACAAGATAAGATTTGGGTTTCCACCCCTTGCACGGGCTTCTCACCCTAAACTCGAGAGCAGCAGAACTCAAGAATTTAACAAATAATTTGAGGAAAAGTTTTAATCATTCATTCATTCATTTAATTAATACAATAGTTTAAGGGGGCCTTATATAGGCTTTACAAGAGAGGAGTACAGGGAAATAACTGATGTGGTACTAAACGTCCACAAAGGAACACAAATAAAGCTAAAACAGCTACTCAAATAAGACTGAAACAAAATACTAAATCCCCTGAATAAGCTAAGGCATGACAAGATAAAGAACTGCGTGATGTCCTCATCAATTCCCTCGGGTGGGAGAAACTCGACCCTGTCGAGTGAGGACTATCCTCACGAAACATCTCAATCGGGCCAAGGTGGTGGTCGTGGCAGCAGCAAGAGTACATCATGTCGAGACCATGGTGGCGGAGGAGGAGCTGGTCTCCCTGACAGATCGGTTGTGGAAGATAGTAGCACGATCAAGGCACCGAGAGTAGAGCGAGGCGCATCATCCTGGCTGAAGACGGAGCTGATACCAGGATCCCACGGGCTATCCAACTCGTAAGCAATGTACGCAATCCTCTTCAGAGTAATTTCGAAATCTTTACGCCAAGCGTGTAACTTTCTCGTGGCTTCAGAGTGACTCGTAACCATCACTCTATTATCAACTGCAAATTCCTGCAAAATACTATATGGGTATGCAGCAAATTTATGAGTATCATTGCAATTTGCTATCGGTCTAGTGATGTCATCAATATATGCAACAGGCAGATGCAAAGCAGGAGGTATTCTAAGCATAACTTCTAACGATGGGAGAATGAGAGATATAATATGCCTAGAAGGACACAAATCTAACGATGGAGGTACACGGGACTCGGACACAAACTCTAAACAACCCGAAAAAGAAGTATTAGAAACCATTTGCTGGACCTTGGCAAGAAATTCAGGTGACTCCCTAAAAAATGAATTGATAGGAATAACCATAAAACTAGGTTCAACACAAGGAGACTCGAATTGCTGACTAGACACAGTGGGTATATGAGGCTCAATTATCTCGTCCACGTTATCATTGGCACTATCAGAAGACATGTGAATTTCATCAATAATCTGTGTGACAGAATCAACTGCTATGTCTTCAATTATATTAACAGTCTTAGGAGAAAATTGGACATCCTTAATAACCTTTGAGTCATCAACTTCATCAGTGGGCACAGTTCTAACATGTTGACTCTCTGAGGGGCACTGATAATTATAATGTCCATAGCCCTTACATTTAGAACATTTGACCTTGGCATTGACTAGCGTTTTGAAAGTCAAGTCCAATTTTAAAGCAACACCAAAGGCATCTTCAACAGTGTCTAAGTCATAGGGGCCAGTAATCATAGCACGTTTTATTTTAGGCCGTAAACCCCAAATAAACCTAGTCAGAGTCTCAGAAGGGTGCTCTCTCACTTCACTACGATGGGTTAAGTCCTTAAATATGGTAATGTACTCATGAACGGACATATGACCCTGATGGAGATTGTGTAGCTGGCCTAAGTGGGAGTCCCTATAATGCTGATTAGTCATGATGACTCAAGCAAGCAAGCAGATGCAGTGGAGAGCCCTAAAGTCAATTAAACTAAATGTATGCACTAAACAAAAAATTTCCTAAAGTTTTAAGCTTTTAAATGTAAATAAAAATGCATTCCTAGAATGATGAAAAGATGCAACCACTAGATCGAAGCAAATAGCATTTCTACTAACAAATTATAGCGTTCCGTATAGTAGTTGCAAGTAATCAACAGTTAATAAATTAGGTCAAGTTGTGATATTACCTGAGGTGGAGTCGTTCACGCCCAAACGCAAAATTTCCGAAGATTCCCCAGAGAAATACTCACACTCAAGAGTTGAGATCACCCACAAGATTCTTGGACAGTGGTGATAAGAAGTGGACGCCGGATGCCTCGAGAATGGCGCAAATCGGGCCTGAATCGGGCAGGTACAAGCTATGAACTGTGGTGCGCTGATCTACTGAGTTGAATTTGGAAGACGATCAGGGCTTGAACCAGATTGTGACTGCTGTAGGAGCGTAGTACTGGTTGTCACGAATCCACTGCCTCGAAAACGGATCAATTCGGACTTGAAACGAGTCCTGAACGGCCGTCGGAATATCCGATCAGTAACTGAACTGAGTTGGCTCAGTCGAGTCAACTCGGCCGAGTTGACTCGCTCACCTGACTCGGGCCTGGGTTGGTTTTAATTCACTTTGAGCCAAACCCGGCCTGATTCCAACCGGTCTGGTTTAAATGAATGGATTCGGGTGAATGGATTCGGGTGCGTCGGGTCTGGTGACTTGGATCCGACCCGACTTGCCCCACCTTTTAAGTGCGGGCCTGCTTAACCCTCACCCGCACACCCACCCGACCCTCTCTCACCTCTTCACTGTGGGTTAGGGCAAAGGCGGAGCGGGAGCAGCGGCGACGGCGACTCGGATGAAGGGTGAAGATGACGGCGAGCGGCGGCGACGTCCGAGGAAGATGGCGGATCTCCGATGAGTCCTTGGAAGGTCCGGTGAAGAGGAATGATGATGGCGATGCTCCGACGAAGCTTCAAAGAGGGCGGCGAGTCGTGGATGGCCTCGGCGATGGCGACTGCAGTTGCGGCGAAGATGGCAGAGATCGGAGGAGAGAGGGGCGTGGATCTGGTGATCCGATCTCTCAGGCGACTTGAGAAGCCCTCAACGGCGGCGGTGATGGCGATCGTCGGCGACGGTGGCTTCGTCGAGCGGGTGGTGGAAGGCGATGATCTCTGACGACGGTGGCGACAGGGGACGTGGATGTCGGCGGTGAGAGGAAATCTCCTCAGATCTCCGCGGCGAAGGCGAAGGCAGGGGCGGTTGCGGAGGCGTCGGCTTCGTCGGTGGTGGAAGGCGACGGCAATCTTTGTTGTCGTTGATGGTGTGGCGAGATCGTGTTGAGGAGGCGTTGCGTTGTTTGGCGTTGACTGACGGAGTCGAGTCGCTGGATCAGGTCAACGTCGGAGGGGCGTGGATCTCGTGGTGAGATCGGTAGCAGCGCCCGATTGGAGTCGATGGCGGGTGCGTAGAGGTGGTGGTGATGTGTTGTTGAAGAAGAAGAGGCCTCGCTGCAAGCCGAGGTGTTGTTGGCGGCGGGGGGGCGTGGGTGTGGGTGTCGGCAGGTGATTCGGCGATGATGGTTCCGTCGATCGGAGGCGAGGATGACGACGACGAGCGGCGGTGGATGTCGGTGGTGTTGAACAGTGCAGGCGGTGGCGGCATGGGTGTTGGTGTAGATCAGAGGCGGCGGTGGCGCGAGGACGTGGATGTCAGAGAGGGGGCGATGTCGAGGGCCGTGATGGAGATCTGTGCGTCGATGAAGACGCGAAGCTTGTCGCCGACTCCGTTGAAAGAGCGATGGAGGAATTGGGAGAGAGAGATGGTGAACAGTGGAAATTCCACTTTTTTCAGGGAATTTTCGATGAAAATCTTTCACTGTATTTTTTTTTGAAACAGTGTAATCTCTTTTCTTTTTCTTTTTCTTTTTTTTCTTTTTTTTTTCTTTTCTTTTTTTTTTTGAATGAATCTGGAATATAGATCTAGGGTTTTTGGAATATAGATCTAGGGTTTTGGAAACTGGATGAAAAATTTAGAAAAGATAATTTTTGAAGGGGATTGTAAACCGGTGCTCTGATATCAAAATGATGTAAAACCACCTGGATCGCAATCACCTTCAAATCACAACCAAAATTTTAAATTGCGAACAAGATAAGATTTGGGTTTCCACCCCTTGTACGGGCTTCTCACCCTAAACTCGAGAGCAGCAGAACTCAAGAATTTAACAAATAATTTGAGGAAAAGTTTTAATCATTCATTCATTCATTTCATTAATACAATAGTTTAAGGGGGCCTTATATAGGCTTTACAAGAGAGGAGTACTGGGAAATAACCGATGTGGTACTAAACGTCCTCAAAGGAATACAAATAAAGCTAAAACAGCTACTCAAATAAGACTGAAACAAAATACTAAATCCCCTGAATAAGCTAAGGCATGACAAGATAAAGAACTGCGTGATGTCCTCATCACTGGGACATGGATACGATTAGTATTATATGTATATTGTGTTTTTGTGTGTGTCCATATACACAGATACACACATGTAATCTACATTGGGTTGAATGGGAAGAAGAAAAAACTTGAAGAAACAAGCCCTTGAGGGACCGAAAACCCCCGCCCTTGCTCTTTGGGCCAAAGGAAGCCATACCTGATGGTCAGGAGCAGAGGTTGCAGTATAGTACTTCCAAATATGACTTCTAAAGAAGGGGCTACAGGGGCTAATCAAATGATATTGCCCCGATATAGATATGTGATAAAAATATAATATTGTATATGTATAAATATACAATAATAATTAAACTATACTTGTTGTGTACCTTAATGTTCATTATCTTACAGATTCATGAGTAACGTGAATCTGTAAGATTACAATTGTTAAAAGAACATAATATCTTAAATGCTATGAAACATATTCAAGTCATATAACTCAATAACTATGTGAATGTTCCTTACAGCGAAACTAGACAAATTATCTAAATGCAATGCATCAATAAATAATAGAGCGGTAAACTTTTTGTTCGAAATTAGATCTTCTTTGTTTGATTTTTGTAGTCTTGGTTATGTCTAGGGTATGAGATACATCTAGGATGGATATGTTGCTTTTAGGATACATCAGAAGAGTCTTTGACAATTATAAGTTGAAGTATTGGTCAAGTATCACAGTATCCAAGTAGAGGATAAGTATCAGATAGGTGTCTCTTTCGACGAAGTATCCATGTTACATAGACAGGGGAAAACCATTTTTCATGATTTAGCATGTGCAGTGAAAACTCACGGGGATGCTGTTTTGGAAGAGCAATAGTTTATTAGTTGAAGCGCCACCAGGATTAGCCGCAGATCAAGAACTTAATACTTTCTAATTTAACATCGGAGAGACAGATAAAAAGAAAAAGATTATGTTGCAACAACAATGCTTTTATCCCAAATTTTAGTTATCCTTTTCTTCCATTTTGTAGCTTCATTAAGTGTTAAATTACCATTTAATAATTGTCCGTTTCTTTTTGAGAACCTGCATCTATATTTATTTAGGCCTCTTTTTGCTCCATTAACTCCTAGCCTTTGTTGCACACATCCCAACCATCTACCTCATTTTATTATCAATGGAAGCTACCTCTAACTTCCTATAGATGCACTTATTTTTGTCGTATTTCTTAGCGTATTGCCACTCATCCATCTCAACATTCTTATGGTAGAAAAAGGATTCATGTTGCCAACTCCCAATTTTTTTTGGTATAAATGGTCTGTTGTTCTTCTTATTGGTGCTGTTTAATGAAAGGGAATATAGAGATGATTTGCAATTAGGGAGTTGATTAATTGAGCGCTGTTTCAATTATTGAAGCTTATTGGCTTTTCCCTTACTGAACTTTACTTTTTTGTACTATTGTGGATGTTTCTTCATTAGCGAGTTTTAGACCTAAATTTCTTTTCTTCATTACTCCTTTATTCTTTGTGAATCCTGTGAGATGTGGTCTTGCAATCCTTTTAAACCTGAATGCATGCAACTTTAAAAGATTCATATTTCTTTTTTTCCAGCAGAAACTAATCAACATCTCCTGTGTTTTTTTGCTTTTGCAGGGATGAGTGGGCAACACATGGTATGAAGGAAATTGCAAATTCAACAGCACCAGTGAAACCTCCTAATATTGGCGGCTTGTTTTCTACTGGTCCAGATGTACAGTCAGTCTGGTCTTTTAACCACCAATAGGGGAGGATATATATAAACTTCAGCAGCACCAGAGAGGCAAGCATAGTTGCCTCTTTTGAGATAAGGAAAAAAAAAAAAAATGAGGAAAAGGAAAAAAGAAAGAAAAACTAGTTTCTTGTAAGTTTCTTAATGAGAACGATATGGTCATTTCATTAGTATGAATAGATGTCGACGCATGAATTCATGCATCATGCTCTACAAATTGCTGAGTCAGTCCCCATGGCACGTCGGCCACAGGTTTCCTTCTGGAGTACGAATTTTCCATTATATATATAGGCACATAGTGGGTAGAACACTTGCCTGCCTGTTTTGTTTTCAGCCCTCCCTCAAAAGACTGTCGTGCTGCAGGTTAGCCTGGCGTTTCTATTTGCAGTGTCTGTACAATTGCGTCGGTGCATTCTTGTGCTCCTCTTATCATTTTGTTCCAGTTTTGAGTTTATCTGGTACTGTGTATAACTTGATTGTTTTGAATATTAGGAAGACTACTGTCGTTTAAGAGACCTGGGCAGCAGTTTAGGGGCTTCAATTGGCAGGTCTGAGTTGTTCTTGTCGAGGACCCTGTTGCTGGCCCGGGGGCTTCAGTTGGCTGGCGTGGAGTATTCTTGCTGAAGATTTTGAGCTTTGTACTTCCAAAACTGGGGAAAGATGTGAGCAGCAGCATTAGGGCTTCCCATGAAATGAAACGGCGATCACTGGCTGGGATCAATGAGCTCTTTCTGCTGGTTACTGTGTTTATTTCGCAACAACTGACCGTGCTTGCTAGTTAACTATTGATGTGTTTCAGCACCAAATGGGAGTGTCTTCTTTGTTGGAGGCCTCCTCTGAGAACAAAACTATTACACGAGAAATGAGAACGAAAGGAAACAAACACCAGAATTGTGGTGCATGACAGAGACCTTGTAGGCAATCTCTCAGAAAGCAGTCTGCTTCTTTACCCTGGTGATCTTTACTGTAGCTTGCCCGTGGTTAGTACGGCGATTTGCCTTAACAATAGCAATGAGTGAATTGAAACTCTTTATAAAATGTTTAGTGTAACAAAAACTGTCATTCCATCTCTTCTCAAATGTTTTGCGATGAGGCCATTTCCTTTGCAAGAAACTAAAGAAAATCAAAATATTAAAAAATCTAACACATTGTCGTCAATAAAGTAAACGACCAAGGATGTAGACTATATCATATGATCTAGTTTTTATCTCATTTTTCTTAGACATAAAAGGGTTTGGAAAACAATTTCTATTTCTCAAGAAAAATGAATAAATCTAATGAGTACCTAGTAGTTTGTGTTTGATTGGATGGATGCACTTTGTGTCGGGAAACTACCCAATGCTGGGTGCACAGATCCACGGAGTTAGTTGGGGCACGCTTAGCGGCTTCGAATACTTGGATGGATTTCAATATATATTGAGAGGAATGTGTATAGAATTGGCGGCTTAAAACTCTAATTTTTCAAAAAAAAATATGATCCGATCATGCAATTTAATATTCACGTTTGAAGATGTTTAATTATAAAAAAAAATCACATATTTTGAAGTTCGTTTGATCATTTTTTAAATGGTTATAAATTTTAACGATTTTCAACAATACAACAAATGCAATCTTTTGAAGCATGATCAAACGAAATTCAAAATACTTTTTTTTTTTAAGTATGCACCTTAAGACGTGAATATTATATTATGCGGTCGGATTATGGATTTTTTTTTTTTTTTTTTTTGAGAAGTTAAAGTTTTAAGTTATCATCTAAGAGAGTTCTCTTGAATAACAGCTGATGTACATATTCCTTATATCTGCCCTCTAAGAGGACTCTCTTAGATGACGGCTTAAATTTCATGATTCAATCACACAATATGATATTCATGTTTTAAGATGTGTACTTAAAAAATCACGTGTTTTGCAGTTCGTTTCATTGTTTTATAAATGGTTACAAATTTAACAATTTTTCAATAATACAACAAATGCAACTATTTGAAATATGATCAAACGAACATTAAAAGACATGTTTTTTTTTAAGTACACATCTTAAGACGTGAATATTATATTGTGCTGTCGGATTATAAATTTTTTAAAAAGTTGAAGTTTTAAGCCGCCGGTTCTCTCTTAGATAACAGCGGAAGGCCACAATCACGTATTTTTGAAGTTCATTTGAATATTTTTCAAATAATTGTTTAACGATTTTTCAATAATATAACAAATGCAAACTAAATGCGGGTTGAGTTCGGGTAATGCTAAGCGGTACATGAGACGGGTCGGGTTCGGGTCCACCCCCAACTGTAGGGGGCGCTTTGGTAATTTTATTTTAATTTAGACTTCCCTAGCAACGTTTCTCAAGTCTTAAAGCCGCACCACAGCACTGAAACTAGGGCGTTAGCGATTGATCACATGAAGAGCAGCAAAACTAGCAAAAAACCAAAATATTTCAAGGATTTATCTCAGTCTCACGAATCAACGCCGCATTGATTTCTTGGTATAATTAGGGACGGAATTATTAGTTGGCTGGGCCGGGCTACAGCCCGTCCCAAATTTTTATGTTTAGTCCTTAAACCCTCGTTCATTAAAGCCAGGCCCAACTCACAATACTGAAATTTGAAGCCACAGTTGTTGGGCTATCGTCTCGTGACTCTCGTCCTCAAGTCCTTTTTCTTCTCGATCGAAATAGAATATCAACGCTTTCTCCTTCCTCGGTTCGATTCCGATCAAAGTTGAGTCGTCGGGTGACTCGGGTCGAAGTCGAAATCTCTTGCCATCGCCCTCATCAAACATCGAAGTCTAGCCGTCGTCCTCGCCTCCTCGGTCTGTTCTTCTTCTCCTTCTCGAATCTCAAGTCGAAGTCCAAGTCGACGACACTGCAGGTAAAAATTTTAGTTTCAAATTGATTCAATTTCAATTAGATTTCAATTCCAATTCCAATTTCATTTCTCATTTTTGTTGTGTAGATTGCTTTCTCAGTTTTCAATTTCAATCTCATTTAGGTTTTTTTTTTTTTTAAAATTTTGATTCCGATTTCAATTTCAATTCTCAAATTTCAATTTCAGTTTAATAAAACAACCAATGTTTGATGCTGGATTTTGATTGTGAATTTTTGATACTGGATTTGATCAGTTAATTAATATTTTTGATGCTGTTTTTAGGAAATCAGAAATGATTAATTTTGTTATTATGTTGTTGGTATAGGTTTGGAATTTTAGAGATTTTTTTGTTATTTTTTAGGTTGCAACAATCTCAGATAATGATGAAGTGCATTCATTGATTAATTTAGCTTCGCTATGTTTAGATATTATTCTTTCTCACTCTGTCTTTTTTTTTTTTTTAAACTTTTAATTCTTTATTTTGGTATTTGGGGAGTGAATGGAGGAAGAAACTCCAGTTTGAAATATTGGAGGTGGGGTTGCCTTTGGTAAGAATACTTGGATGTAGTAATTTTTTTTTTTTCATTTCACATTTTGTGAGTAAAATGTTGCCTAATTTGTGTTTTGTTGACACAAATGTGCAATTTCTAGTGAAGTAGAGGAAGGAGCATTGTGCTTCGAAGTTCCTTGCATTAAACTCCCCTTGGTAAAATGTCTTACATTACTACAAGCTTTATTGTTTTCCTAATTGGCTTTCTTATTAGAATTTTGATAATCATCAGTTCCAGTGAAGAGATCTCTCTCCTTGATGTTTTCTTAAGGAAGAATAAATGGGTAATGGGCTAAACCAATTGGAATAATTTAGGTAAATCTTTACTAAAATTCAACTAGTATTGTAGTAAATAGCATGCTTCCCATTGGAAAATTTACAAGAAATAACCAGGGTTACTGCTATAAGGAAGAAACTATTCTTTACTTGTAAATTTATGTCTTAAATATAATTTCTGCATTTAGTATAAATTCTAATAGTACATCACACATGAAACTTTAAATGGGTTATCAGAAATAGGTCTTGTATAGAGGTTCAAGAAGATGAAATTTGCATTTAAACACTGTCATATGTTCTTGAACAAGAACATTTTTAAGAAGTCCAAAAATAAGTAAGAGGAAACATATTTTCCCTAAAAGTCCCCCAGAACAGAGGCGGACCCAAAGGTGGGCTGAGCCGGGCTATAGGCCGGCATATTTTTTTCAAATATTGTGTTAAAATTATTTTTATTTTTGTTCTTTTTCAGATATTTTGTTAGACCCCTTTCTAATTTGGCTTTCTTTTAGCAAATTTATTACTAGTTTCACTCCTGATTTAGTGGAGAATACTGTTTTATTCTTTTGAGAAATGCATATAATTCATAAGTATATGTTAAAAAAAATTGCAGCCCACCCCAAAATTTATATCTGGTTCCGCCCCTGCTTGGTAAGTTCTCTTCATTTTCAATATTATTCCTTTATAGTTCTATTTCTTTTTGAATTTATACTAAATTCAAGTATGGCATTAAATGTATCATTTTGGACTAGTTTTCGAATTATTCTTCATACTTTATCATTTATTCTTCAATTCTGATGACAAAACGTGATGCCCAATGGTCCTAAATTGATGGTTTTGTGTTGATAGAATGGCGCTTGGAGTGCGTTTGAAGAAAAGCCTCAATGGGAGTAAACCTTTCGGTAGAGGGAAGACTGGTAAGTTGGAGACAAATGGCAATGATTCTTATCGGGGACGCAAGAGCGGTAAGTTTGAGTCAAATGACAATGATTCTTACAGGGGACGTAAGAGCGGTAAGTTTGAGTCAAATGACAATGATTCTTATCGGGGACGTAAGAGCGGTAAGTTTGAGTCAAATGGCAATGATTCTTACTGGCAACACAGCGAGAGAGAGGAAAGGAAATCTCTATTGACCGAGAAAAGTTTTGCTAGGAAAGGTAGATATAGTGATATTAAGACCTTTGGAAGAAAACCCATCAACGGGAGGGGAAGAGACTTGGATAGAGATGAATCTGATGAAGAGACAAGAAGTCGAGGGGCGAACTTTGACTGGAGGGCCCGCCATGTGAAGAGGAGGGCTCGTGGTAGTGAGAACATACCGGTTAGAAGCGAAGTGATTGACCAGCTTAGATCGAGAGGGAGAAACATGGGTAGGAAGCAGCGCGATGTAAATGGGAATGGTTCTGAAGAAATGAGGAGGCGTCCCCCGTTTCGTGAATTGAGAGGTACTTGTGGGAGGGAGAGGGATGATAGTCGCGATGGGAGAGTTTATGGTAGAAGCAAAGGAATGGATGAGAGTGCTGATTCTGATGAAGAGACGGGAAGTCAGGGAGTGGACCGCGAAATGAGGGGTCACCGTGGGGTGAGGGATGGTCGTGAACTGAGAGGTACTCGCAGAAGGGAGAGGGATGGTATTCAAGGTGGGAGAGTTCATGATAGAAGCAAAGAAATGGATGAAAGTTCTGATTCTGTTGAAGCATCTTCTGACAAGCTCAGGTTGAAATGGAAAAAGATGGATAAGAAGAGGAGAGATACTGATGAAGATCATTCTGGTGCAGAGAGAACTAGCAGTCTAGGGGAGGAGGATGGTGGTAATCGTCGGGGTAAAGGGCAAAAAACGGATAAGGGCGATGCCAAGGAGGAATTGTTGGGACAGAATACCAAAAGTGAAGGTGGAGGTGATCAAGTTGCTGAGCAGAAAGCTGTTAGGCGCCAGACGCGAATGCTTGACAAATCAGGGAAGAAAATAAGGGTGGGACAGACGCGTTCAGATGAGGGCTCTGCTGAGAAAGATGCTCCTGTGAAGAAGAAAAGAGAGTTATGAAGATTGATAAATATGACATTTCAAACAAGAGATTAGATGATTCTCCTCCAGGTGGTAACTGCATTCTACTCCGCCTTGTAATATGTGAATTTTCCTTGTTTTTCTTCATTACTGTTTTTCGTCCTTCGTGCTCAAGATATTCCCCATATATGTTTTTGTTCCAATTTCATTTTATCTGTTTTATTCCACTTACTTTCCTTGAGCGGCGCTATTTAATTTTAGATAGGCGCTTTATCTTGTAAAATAAAGAAAAAGGAGAGATTGGCAGTGTGTGACCAAGTTCATTCTCTAAAACTTGCAAGCAGGCAGACAAGCATGAGTGATTTTTAATTCCGAGTACTTTAATCTTTAATACCCATTCACTAAATGCTGCCTTGAGGAGGAGAATTTTCAAAAAGTGATTGCTATTTGTGCACTTTAAAAATCAATACTTCTGTATCTCAGTTGCCACAAACTTTATTACACGTGAATTGTTAACCATAACTATCAAAAAATGTGTTGCCTCTTTGCTTTATATTTCTTTCATGTACTCTACAGCTGAATGCAATTCCCAATAGCAAACCTTTCAGGGCAGGGAGGACAACAAGAAGTTTTTAGGAATCAAGTGATTGAGGATAGGGTTTTCTCAAAAGACAAATGGAAAAAAAGGAATTAGGAGAAGAGAAATAAATAATAGGTTTAGGAAGGCTTAACACATTTGATTGGCTTCATATTGGAGATGGCTTCACACCACCATTAACAAATCAGCAAGCATCTCAATTTCAGAGAAGAGGCTAATTAGTAAAATTTCTAGCACCATAACCATCGTCTACTACCATAGCCAGCAACCTTAATGCGCACACATAGGCTTGTTCAATTAGGAAATTATTCTAAACTACGTAGAATCTTAATTAAACTAGAAATAAAAGAGAAATGAAAAGAAAAACTCCAGGGATCTAATAATGAGACCCTCTTACTCGTTGAACAGATCTTACAGTTTAATCCCCATCAATCAGCCCAAGGTCTAAATTGTTCCTGTTGAAAACTATGAAATAAACAACATAGTTGTTAGAAAGCATGATTTTTGTGGCTTATATTTGGTTTCGGTTGTGTTTTGAAAAATAATATGAAAGATAATGATGGTTCTAATTTTGTGCATAATATTTTTCCTAGAAAGTCTTAGTTCCTAGATTATTTTATAAAGGACAAATATTTTTGAACCCAGGCTTATTAACCGAATCATGAATTTAGTTGAAACCATCTAGTGCAGCTGTTTTCTGATTTTTTTGATGAAACTCCTTTAGTTATGTCTCAGTCATCAAGCCTCACGTTTTTAGTTGTCTTTTAAACCAAATTTTTGCTTGACGATCTGAAATTGTATCCTAATTTGATGATTGTGCAAAAATGGTCCTGTATGAATTGTAATCCACTTTGATCATGTTAATAGTGGTTTACTTGATATGCAATGGTTCAACAAAGATGAGTTCAATTGCGATGTTTTTTTTGGATGTTTGGACCATAAGTGGTCAAAGGTTTTCTGACTCAAAATTGTTCTTTTCTTGTAAGCTGTAGATGGTAACAATGCAGTTAGGTATTCTTTTTCCTTGTTTTTTCGAGGCATGTGATGTCAACATTGTTTTTAATGACATGTCGGCCAACATGTTCTTGAGCCTTCAGTGCCATGACATGAAGGTAAATACATATTTTTATCTTTTTTCACTAAATGTCCTCAACATATCACGTTTAGTCCAACTATTGCCTGACACATCCCCAGCATCTTATTTTGCACATGAGTTATAAGTTTTGTGAATGTTTATTTATTTTTTATGTTTATTACTTATAATGCACTATTTTTAGATCCTTATTATATTGCATGTTTAGTTGCATGGAATGAATGCGCCTTCGTTTAGCACATTTATATTTACATTTATAATTTTATTAAGTTGATGACAATTAGAATTTACTTACATCAAATTTGTCAATATTTATACATGAGATATCTTTCACCCACTATAAGCGCTCCCTGTTTATTTAATATCCCAACATGTCACCTGATATATACTATCCAACATATGATCTCTTGGCCGCCATGTATCTGACATCTGCTATTTAGAACCTTGGATGTCAAGGTTAAGGAACCTAAGCTGTTTATGTCAAGCACAACTAAGAGATAAAATGGGAATGATGAAAAGGTTGAATGCTAAAGTACTGTTGCTGTGAGAGCATTTGCACCGTATAACTTAAGGAATAAGCGATGACGTTGGATCAAAATAAGGAATAAGTGATGATTTAAAGGATAATCCCACTATACATCTGGTTTGCAGTATGTGTGCCTTTGTATGGTTTTATTACCTATGGTTGACTTTTGATCCCTTGGCTGCCATGTATCTGACATCCGCCATTTAGAATTTTTGATGTCAAGGTTGAGGAACCTAAGCTATTTACGTTAAGCACAACTAATAGTTAAATGGGGATGCTGAAAGGTTGAATGCTAAAGTACTGTGATTGTGGAGCATTACCATCATATAACTTAAGGAATAAGTGATGACTTTGGAACACAATAAGGAATAAGTGGTGATTTAAAGGACAATCCCACTATGCATATAGTATGTGATATAAATTGTGCCTTTATATGGTTTTTCTACTTATGGTTGACCATTCCCTAATATTTTCAAAGACCTATAAGGTAACTCAATTATAAATTTATGATATATAAGTTGATTGCTATTTGCAAAAAGGGAGTCATCATATTGTGCTTATGAAACGTGTGAAACCCACTAGACTTCTCCAGCTACGTGTCAAAAACCAACGCCACCCCATGGCATGTGTGCACACAGAACACATACCTTAACATAGCTTTGGTGACATTCTGGAGAGTTCTTTATGTATCCTACCTATTTTTGCCAGCCTATAGAATTTCAGCAAGGTCCATGCATCTGCTGACAGTCCCTTGCATCTCCCACGGCCAGCACACACTGTTTGGTGCAACCAGATCAAGATAGTTTTTCCCTGAGATCAGTCAAGATGTCACCCTAGTGTGTGGCAAAGGCTTATCTGTAACCACAGAGTAGCCAAGATAGTTTTTCCCACTTGCCAAAATCCTTTGTGGGTCATTCCACTGGATGATTTACATTGTTCATTATTCCGTGTGTCTGTACACTTGCAAAATGGTATTCTCCACTTGGCAAAGTGCATGATTGCATCATGCAGTTGCACCACTTCCCAATCTCCATGTGGACCATCTTCAGGGGATGTTCTACACTGTTCTGTCACTGCATGCGGACAGGCTTGTCGATGTTCTAGTGGGCCCATGCTATGTATTCTAGCTGATTAAGCTAGTGGAGATTCCAGTTAGCAGAACTGTTTTGGTCTAATAGGTTGTTTATTTATGTGATACTGGGGAATTGAATTTAGACAATCATGTTTGATCTTCGATAAAACTAGTGCTACCACTGCCTTTTTCTTTAATCTGTATAAACCATGTATTTTCCATATGATTTTAGTTTATCGTGTTCATTCTATTTTGTTCACAGGTCATGCAGACAAGAGTGAAGAGAAAGATTCTGAAATTTCAAAGAATGCTCAATTTCGTGCTATACAACCAAGCCCCTCAATCCTTTCCTTCGTGGAAGATAATGTATATGATATAAAATAGTTTTTGAACTTTCTATTTTCTTCTTTTTTAATTGTTTTTAGTATCAATGGTATAAAGCACGTAATTAATAATAATTAATATCTATGTCCTTCACAGCTCTTGGGTCGCAGACGTTTGAATGAATTAAAGGATGCAGGCTACAATATAAAGCTGTCTGCACCTTTAGATAATGTTCCCTTTTCTCCCAGTACAGAAAGAGAGCGAGTTGAAGAAAATGTATGATCCTGCTTGCATCATTGAACCTTACCTCTATCTTTTACATTTGTTCATCAAGTTTCTAATCAAGTTTCCATTACTTATAGTTCCTAGGTTTTACAGTGTTTAAATATTTATCAGAAGTGATTGTTCTCTCCTTGATACTGAGTATCATTCCTGGTGGTTTCTTTGTTAAATTTACTTTTGTTTCTTTTTCCTGGAATATTTCCCATAGGTATTTGGAAATAAGTTGGAATTTTTTGCTGCTGCGAAGATTTCCTCATCTTTTCCTCCTCCTCTGCTTCCAGAGATAGCGTTTGCAGGTGTGTTGCATGTAATGTTTTCAGTCAATGTTGAATATATGGTTGTTATATTCCCTCACTGTTTCAATAGATAATTATGTCAAAATATTATATTCTTTTGCATGCTTTTCTCCATGCCTTTTTGTGTTACAGATAGGGCACCATTAGATTTATATTTTCATATTTATCTGAATTGGTTAGCAATGCTGAAGCTGTTCTTCTCTGATATCTGTCTTCTACCTAAAAATTTTGCTCACTTGAAGTTAACTATGTTTGCATGACATATCATTATATTTCACTAATGTAAACATGATATGTTTAAGTCCTTAGTTGCAGTATAAATTTATGATTTGGTAATGAAAGAACAGTGAGGAAAAGATTTAATCTGGCCTTGTACTTCTCACATTAGATTTTTTTTTTTTATTGCCTTGGTGCCTGGAGGCTTCACTCTGATTTTTGGCCTATAATTTCTCCAATCTCACCAGTTCCTCTATCTGTAATTTTACAAGCTTTAAATGCATTGACTGGTAAGTCCAAAGATTTTCTTTTTTGAGTGCGAAAATTTTGTTGGCCTGATAACTCCCACTTTATTCAGACTGTTATGCTATGTGCATGAACTTGTGTTTGTTTATTTTCTGTATATAATTGATTCCTACTCTTTTTTATGCAATGATATTACTCCATAACAAGTTTGACTGCCATTTAGGCAGGTCAAATGTGGGAAAGTCGTCTCTGCTAAATGCACTTACTAGACAATGGGGAGTGGTAAGGACATCAGACAAACCTGGCCTTACTCAGGTAGGTGCATTTATAAAGTCTAATTCTGTAATAATTGAAATATTGGATTTTGCGGACATAATTGCTAATGGTTTATGAACTCTTTACAGACCATCAATTTTTTTAAGCTTGCATCTAAACTTTCTTTAGTTGATTTGCCTGGATATGGTTTTGCTTACGCAAAGGACGAAGTTAAAGAGGCCTGGGAGGAGCTTGTGAGTACCAACATTAAGAACATATTTCTATTGCTTTCTAATTTCTGTTAATTTTTAAGGATCATGTCATATCGTGTTTATGAACACCTGATTGGGATTTCCATTTACATCATATGTGAAGAATATATTGCACAAATAAAATAATATGTTACACCAAAATAATTTATATCCTGCTTTGTTCACAAGCACAAAATTCTTGCTAAATTATAAAGTAGTCTCAAAGTTATCCTAGTATTACACATTAACTGTTCCAGTATCAACCTTAGACCCTGAATCCCTGATATAAGAGAAAGTAGGAGAAAAGTTTGTTATTCAGTATCAACCTTAGATCCTGATATAAGAGAAAGTAGGAGAAAAGTTACTCACTATTAACCTTAGACTTACTCTTCTCTCTCTATTCACATATATAGATACATGAAACTCCAATCGTACTCCTATTCCTGTACTACTCCTAATACAACTCATATACTATTCCTTATACAAATCATGTTTCTTAATACTCTCTTTTAAGCTGGAGCATATACAGCTTATCACAGATAAAATCAACTCGTGTCTTCCCAAGAGACTTTGTAAAAAGATATGCTAAATGATGATCAGATGAAACATGTCGAGCGTGAACAATCTTCTCTTATATCTTCTGGCGTACCAAATGACAATCAACTTCAATTTGTTTTGTGCGCTAGTGAAATACTAGATTTTCAGCTATATGAACAACAACCTGATTATCGTAGTCTAACCTCATAGGTCACTCTAGAGAAAACTCAAGGTCAATTAACAAATCTCTAACCTAAACCAGTTCACAAATTACATTCTTTATGGCACGATATTCTGACTTCGCACTAGATCGTGATACCACATTTTGCTTCTTGCTTTTCTATGGCACAAGATTTTCTCCAAAGAAAATGCAAAAGCATGTGGTAGATCGCTTGTCAACGGGTGATCTTGCCCAATCAGCATTTAAAAAACTAGTAAATCTGTTTTGTCCATAATCTGAATATATAAGCTCTTTGCCCGGAGTCTTCTTTAAGTTTTGAGAATCTGTACTACTGCATCCTAATAAATGGTCCTCGGTGCTGAGAGAAACTGACTCACTCACAGCAAATGCAATATCAAGTTCAGTTATATTTAGGTAGTTCAGCTTACCCACTAACCTCCAAATACTTGCCAAGATCACCCTATCTAGTAGCAGCTTGATATTAGTTTTCATTGGTGCATTGACAGCTCTAGATCCCAATATACCTACCTCATAGAGTATATCAAGCACATATTTTCTCTGGAATAAAATTTTGAACAACAGAAGTAAATCATCTAAACCAAACTTTTGGTGACTGTTTCAATTCATTCAAAGACTTTTTCAGCCTGTACACCTTCCTTGGCTCCTGAGCAACAAAACCAGATGGTTGCTCCGTGTAAACCTCCTCGTCAAGAACATTCTTAACATCTAACTGATGGAGGGTGACAACCAAAGAAACAAGAATCTGCACAGATGTTTTCTTTGCAATCGGAGAGACGGTGTCCTGATAAACCATTCCATACACCTGAGAATACCCTTTGGCAACCAAACGGGCCTTCAAACAAGCCAATGACCCACGTGATTCAACTTCACAGTATATACCCACCAACATCTAAGTGCTTTCTTCCTGAGAGGAAGAACAACAAGATCGTAGGTGCCAATATTTTTTCTTTCATAGCATCTTTCCATCTTGGGATAGACAATCTGATATAGACTTGAGAACTGAATATAAGTCCATAGAAGAAATAAAGACATGAAAGGAGAGTGACAAGTGTGAATAAGATACAAAACGAGAAATAGGATGAGATGTGCAAGTGCGTTTACCCTTGCGAAGAGTAATAGAAAGATCATCAGAGAATGACAAAATTAATAATAGCATCACTAGAGTGTAAGGCAAATATATTCTCAACAGTTTGTGATCCGAAAATCGGAATAGCAGAAGATGTTGACATAAGTACAGTAGAAGTATATCTTGTGAAGACTCTGGTTGATTCTCCAAATCGATGAGAGGGTTTCAGTTCTCTATGAACAAGTGGCAATGCATAGATCTGTATCAACTGATCATGGAGTATGCACAACTGGTGGATTCTGAATAAAAAAACATATTGTGGTCCTCAGATTTAAGGGGGAAGGCATACTGTCAAACCTAGATTAGACTTAAAATGTGACATGAACTGACATAAGAAAAAAATAATCTAGTGAAGGACAATAATTCTGACACTTTCTGTATTTGAGAATATCCAGGAAAAATATTTGAGGGCAGGAGAATCTAGTTTTATTTTATAAAGATTATTCTTCTGAATAAAACACACACCCAAAAATCTTTAGTGGCACGAAAAACAAGTTTTGGGGACATAATACCGAATATGGGATTTAATTTTGCAAAATAAAAGAAGGAATCCGATTAATTAAATAACATAATGTAAGAACTACATCACTCTAAAAATACTTAAGAACTTTCCTATGAATAAGTAATGTGTGAGCAATTTCAAGCAAATGATAATTTTTCTGTTCCACGATATTAGTTTATAAACTTTTTTGTGTATGCACATGAGGATTAATGAAAAATGCCATGTTCAATCGTATAATTTGTGAAAGATAAACTAAAATACTCCTTATCATTATCAGATTTTAAGATTTTTGTAGAGGTGTTAAATTGGGGTTTAATCTCAGATTTTTTTTTTGAAATATAGAAATGATCTCAGAATGAGATTTCATGAGATAAAGTCAAATACGCATGAGTAATTATCCACAAAAGTAATGAAATACTGAAAATCAAGTTTGAATTTTACTGCACATGACCCCATACATCTGAATGAACAAAATCAAATGGGTGATTAGCTCTTTTATTGACTCTACTAGAATAAGACATTCGACGATGCTTTTCTAATTGACAAGATTCACATTCTAAAGACTCAGTTTGACTAGACTTAGGAACTAAAACTTTTAAAACCGATAGAGAGAGATGACCTAACTGACAATGGTGATCAAAAAGTGAAACTGAACTGGAGCATGTCAGTGTTAGTCCAGGTAATACAATCCGTCTTTCTCATGCACAATGCCAATCATCTTTGTTCCAAGTTCCTGAAATTCACAAAATGTAGGATGTAATTTACCGAACAATTTAACGCTCCAGTAATCTTACTAAATGACAGTAAATTTAAAGAAAAGTTAGAACATAAAGCACACATGATAGAGATAAAGAAGACGTAGCATTTATAAGTCTTATGTCTTGAACAGAAGAAGTAGAACCATTAACTAACATAACATAGGAAAAAAGCACGTAGAATCAAGAGAAACAATACCTTTGTTCTCAGTCATGTGATCAGAAGTTCCTGAATCTATAATTTGAGTAAGAGAACTAGATGAAGTAAGAAAAGTAGTGAGATTACTTATCTAGGTCAAAATGATTGTAGAAGGTGGAGTAGATGTCTGAAACTGATGGAACACCTGATACAACTGCTCTTTTATCTGCTCCTCACTAACGGGACACATATCAAATTGCTCCTTCTGAGCTATGGCTACATGAGAAAATCGAACGACTGTTGTTGCTTCTCTTACAGTAGTAGGCGTTGTACTTGGTGTGACATGACTCCTTACAATAATAACAATAGATCACCTCTCCTGCTTGTCCTCATGAATGATCACTATGGCTCTCTTACAGCCTTTGCCTCCAAAATCACTCCCATGACCTCTATCTCATGTTGTTCTGCCTTGAACCATTAGAGCAAAATGATTCTGGATCTCAATAATGGTTGGATTCTGTGATTCCGAAGGAAGAGCTTCGTGTAAGAAGTGATAGGGATCCTCAAGTGAATAGAATTGCCAATCACATTTAGTCGACTCTTCAAAAACTCTGAACGTAGTGCTCCTAAGAAAACAAGGACTATCAACTTGTTCCACCTCTCTTGCATATCTTTCACATCAGCTGTAATAGGAAAAATCTCCTTGACCTCCTCGAAAAGTTTGTTGAAGTCGGCATAGAACTGGGTCAACGTTCGACTTTCCTATTTACTCCTGAATAGCTCCTGAATGACACTATAGACTCAACTCAGATTGTTGCCTCCTGAGCACAACATGTTCAAATAAGTCCAAATTTCTTTTATAGTCCTGCAATATAGAACCAATCCTGAAATGCAGCTTCTTGCTGTTCAAGATCTATCCTAGAAGAAGTGCATCATTCTACCTCCAAGTCTACGTCTTTGGATCTGGGGGATCGTCAGTTAAGTGGTGATGTGTGGCTCTCTCAGTAACATGAATCTCAATAACCCGTTTTTACTGTAGAAAGTTATCATCATTCAACTTTCTATTTGCTGTGTTTTAAATATCGGATATAAGAGAAATGTCGTCATTGGATATTGAATTTCGGATTTCGAAGATATTTCGGGGTTATCTAGTAAATTTCGGATGTCATGACGGATAACATATATGTGTCCTAGATGTCTTAAATAATGTAATCTTAAAATTTTTATCAAGATAATACATACAAACTTATACAAATCTGCATAAATATGTTTAAGATAGGTGTCATTACCTTAACATTTTGTATACACTCACTAACTCATTGTAGTAATTTCTCAATTGCTCCAACTTTCAAGACCTCCAAACATATTGGGTTTTTCTTGAAATGTCGGCCGACATTTTCTCGAAATGTCGGCTGACATATTGGTTTTTTTTCCGAAATGTCAGACAACATTTTTCAAAACGCCATGAGGGTGGGGATGTCGTGGCAGTTAGGGTTTGAAAACGAAATGTGCTGACATTTCAGAAATATGTCAGGTGACATTTAAAATACGTATATTAGTGATCATAAATATAAACTCAAAAATTGTTGGCTTTATCTCTTCAATCATCACTCAAAATTCACAAAACAAGCAAAAGAACCCCCACCCAAAGAAAATTACAAAGACGCTCAAATTAGAAACCTGAACCAAACTTATCTTATGTAGGATAAATATTTTATCAGTAGTTGTTATTAGCGTTAGAGTTGACGAAACGCTAGCCATGGTTATTAATAGTGTTAGAGTTAACAAAATAAAACCAGCTATGGTTTCTGATAATGTTAGAGTTAACAAAATAAATTATAATTTGAAGGTTGTACTTGTTCATTGTTCAAGAGATTAATTTAAAAAAATAGGAAAAGTGGTGAGGGAATGAGAAGTATTTTAGATTGTGCTTCCTGTAGTAGCACATAAAGTAAAGATGTATTCTGATGGTTTGAAGATTTCAATTCTTTTTTGACTTTTACCTAATTTTATTTTATTCCATTGTTTCATTCTCTTCTTTCTTTTAAATTTTTTTAGAGATTCTTTGTTTCTCATTTCTAAGTTTCTTGTTGTTTTTTTCAAATCCTTTTTTCTATTCTTTTTCTTATTTTTTTTATTCCATCTTCTAATACTAAACAGTTTTTTATTTTGTCTTATTTTTCAAGATTTATTATTTTTTTTCTAATTCTTTCTTCTGTTTGTTTTCCATATTGTTTCATATCTTTTTTTTGGCTATTTCCAGACAGTTTCTTCCAATTATTTCTTCTCTTTTCCTCCATATTTTATATATTTCTTTTACAAGGTTCCTTATTATATTTATTTGATACTCTTTTGAGTAGATTTATTTGATACTTTGATATATGTTTCCAGAACTTTTCTTTTATTTACTATTGAATTCAAAATTTTCTTACTTTTCTTTGCGTCTTTTCCAAATTTCTTCTCTTTTATTTATAATTCTTTTTCCTTTTTCTTTTCAAGTAATTTGGCTTTTTTATTTACTTCAGTACATTCATTTTTTGCGACTTTTTTTAATTTTTAATTTTCAGTTTTCTTTCAAGATTTTTTTCTTTTTTTCTTTTTGTCTTTTCTTTATACTTTACTTTTTCATATCGTTCTCTTCTTATTTTTTTTCTATCTTTTAAAAATTTGTTGTTTTCTTCTTCTTTAGTTTATGCCTTCTTTTGTTTATAGATTTGTTTGATACATTCAATTATCACTCATTCTTACATATTTTTTCTTTTCTTCTTTAAAATTTAATTATTCCTTATATCCAATTTTTGTTCCTAGTTTGGTCTAAATTTTTTTGCCTTCTTTTGATTTATTTTTCCTGCTGTTTTCCTTTTTTATATTCTCATTTTTTGCATAATGCTTTTGTTTTCGTGTACTTTACTTTATTTTTTCTCTTACAGTATTATTGTATTGTCTATTCTTTCTTTCCTTTAAATCAACTTTTTACCCGCTTTTCCCTACTTTATAGAGTATTTATGTTTCTTTCATATTTTTGTTTCATTTACTGTTTTTTATTATTTGGAAAGTTTGTTTATTTTTATTTTTATTTTTCTTTTTGTACAATATTTTTCACTTTTGTTTTTGCTTAATATTTTTCCTTTTTTCTCCATATCTTTGTTTCTTTTTTGTTATTCTTGTTTTTATTTGTTATTTCTTTTCTGGCAATTTTTTCTTTCCTTTTTCTGAAGTTTATTCATTTTATTTTTTTCAGACATTTTCTATTTTTTTCATAATCAATATATTTCTTTCTTCTCACTTTTTTTCTTTCTTTATCTTGAGTACATTCTATCTTGTAATTCTATTTTATCTTTTCTTAGATTTTTCATGTCTTTTTTATTATATCTCTATTTTAACTATTTCAATTTTTAATACTATTTTTTCTTTTTTCTTCTATGATATTCTTCTTTCGTTTTGCCCTTAATATTTTTTTTGGTTTTCCTGACTATATTCTCCTATCTTTCCTTTTTGTTTCTTCCTATTCCCTTCTTTTTTTAATCTCTTTTATGATTGTTTTTTGTTTCTCTTTTCAAAATCAAGTACATTTTATTTTAATTTCGTCGTTTTTTCTTGATTATTTTCTTTCAATTTTTCTTTCAATGGTTCATTCTTTTATTTTTTTTGTTTATTTATGTCATTCTTTTCTTTTTATATTTTATTCTTTACTTTTGTTTTCATGATTGTATCTTTTATTTTCCCAAAATTTTCCTTTTTTAATCCGATTCTATTCCGCTTATTCTTGGTCTTCTTTTCATTTTTTATCCAAATTTTTTATTTCTTAGTTTCTAACTCATTAATTTATTATTTTTCAGTGTTTCTCTGTTTTTGTTTATCTCTATCTCTGCACTTCTTATTTGTTTCTCAATTCTTCTTACCTGAGATTTTTATTTCATTGTTTCGTTCTCTCTAGATTTGTTTGTTACATTCTATTATTTTTCTTTATACCATATGTTTCTTTTCTTTTTCAAATTCAATTATACTTACATTTAAGTTTTGTTCCCTTTTGTATTTAATTTTATGTGCCATCTTTTGATTTCTTTGTTTTTTCCCCTCTTTTCCCTTTTATTTATTCTCCATTTTTGCATAATACTTTTGTTTTCTTTTACTTTACTTTCTTTTTTAGTTTACTTTATTATTCTACTTTTTATTCTTTTCTTTAATTCAAACTTTTTACACCTTTTGTTTTCTACTTTATTAATTATTTACGTTTCTTTCTTATTTTTTGTTTCATTTACGATATTTTTTATCCTAAAGTTTTCTTTTACTTTTTTAACAAATTTTCTCACTTTTGATTTTGCTGAATATTTTTTCTCTTTTCTCCATATTTTTCTTTTTTGTTATTATTGTTTATTGTTTTTCTTTGTTGTCTTTTTTTTTTTTGCTTTTCTTTCAATATTTTCTTTCCTTTTTCTCGAGATTCTTCATTTTATTTCAGATTTTCTCTCTATTTTATAATATAATAATTATATTATTTTCTTTCTTCTCACTTATTTCTTTCTTTCTTTTGCTTGAGTGCTTTCTTATCTTGCAATTCTAGTTTCTCTTTTCTTATATTTTTCATGCCTGTTTTAATCTTTAATTTTCTTTTCTATAATTTTTTCTTCTAAATTCCTTTTCGTATTCTAGATTTTTTTTTCCTTTTAAGATGATTTTCTTCTTCTTTTTTTTGTCCTGGAATTAATCTCAGAGAATAAGGAAAAATAATCAGAAAGTAAAGAAAAGTGATTTGAATGAATTTTTTTTAAAAAATATCGGGATAAAATCAGGGAAAGAATTGAAAACAAATAAGTAGAATAGAATCATTTAAAAAAATAAAACAAACAAAATAAAAATAAAAATATGGAAGTAAAATAAAATAAGGAAAAAAACGAAGAGAAGAAGAATTTTTTTATAAAAAAATAAAACTGCTGAAATTTAAAAAAGTCAAATAATATGTGGAAAAAGAAGAAAAACTTGAAAGAAGTAATAAGAGAATATACTAAAAAGGGAGGCAAAGAAGAAAATTTATGAAGAAAAGAATGAAGACCATGAAAAGAAATTATAAAGAAGGAACCATTAATGAAATAATTTAGGAAATTAAATAGTATTAACCCAACACTTTGGGGAAAAAACGAATCATAATATAAAAAGGATTGGAAAGGGGGATGAGATTCATGAGAAGAATCAGCAGAAAAGTAGAATATAAAAATAAAAGAACTATAATGTATTCAGGAAAAATAAAGAAAAAAAAGAGTAAAACTCGTTTAGTAAAACAAAGATTAGTAATAAAAATGAAGAAAAACTGGTAAGAAGTAAGAAGAAAAGATAATAAAAATGGGAAGTGATGAAAAAATATAAGAAAAGAATGAAGATAATGAAAAGAAAAATATTATAAAGAAGAAGGAATCATTAATGAAAGAAATTAGGAAATTAAAGCAATCCAAACCCAATTTTTTGGAAAAATCCCTTATTCTAATATAAAAAGAATTAGAAAGAAGGATGAGATGATTCAATAGAAAAGTAGAATAAATAAAAGAACTATAATACATTCATGAAAAATAAAGAAACAATTGAGTAAAAAACAGTGGAAAAAAAGAGTATAAGAGAAACATTAAAAATCATTAATTTTCAAATTATTTGTTGTTTTTTCCATAAACTTCCAGTACAAAACCTCTAGTGAATCTTTTCAAGATAAATTAATAATAATAAGCAAAACAATTCTTGTTTGCACCGGGCTACGACCTATGTTTCAAATATATAATAATAAGAAAAACAATAAACTATACAAAACAATGGTATCTTTAGAGATTGGTTGAAGTAAATATATTAAATCAAGTGAGAGAAATTATCGATTTTTTTAAAATAAGAATTGAATGATTATAAGAATAAAGGTAAGCAGATAAGATTTTAATTCTTATAGTTAAGAAAGTTTAAAGAAAAAAATGAAGAGATAAGAATTGACTCTTATAGATAAGAAAGTTTGTTTTTATTTTTCAAATAACAAAGGTTTAGCTTCATTTTTCATATATGTAACCATTTTAAATCATAATTCAGATACATGAATATACAAATTTATGAGGAATGAAGAACTTATATCATAACTGAAATTCTAAAGATGTTTGCTCACAAAGAACAATTATAATCAATGAGGTAAAGAGATGAGAATATTTACAAATAAGAAAGTTTGAATATTATTTTTTTTGGAATAAGAAAGGGTTTTTTTGGATTGGAAAAAAATGTGCCCTCACTTCTGCAACTACTCTCTCTTTTTCTTGAGTTAAGTAACCACCGACTCCTTATTTTTTTGTAAGCACACACTCTTTATAACTGAAGTTTCTTTTTTTTTTAACTAAAAATTTACATTTCTTTTATCCCAAATTTAAATTTGTTATTAACAACTGCCTCCCACTCCTTTCTCATCCTGGAAGTCTCTCTCCCCTCTCTTCCTCTCTCATAACCTAAATCTCTCTCATCCCGAAATTCCTACTCACTCTCTCTTCTTTCTTATCCCGAAATTTCCACTCACTCTCTCTTCTTCTTGATTTCAAAAAAGGAGAAAGAAGAGGTGTTGCAATACACTTCGCTAGTAGGGATGGTGCGAGGGGAGGATGAAGAGGAAGTTGTTAGTGGTTGTATTGTTAAGTGCAATATGTAAAGGATGACCATTGGATAAATATTACATCGATTAGAGGGGATAGGTTGCTGGCAAAATGTTGGTTTAGGAATATTTGTGTATCATTAATTTAAAAATATAAAGCATGGAGACTTCTATATAGCTTGTGTATCCGTGTTCAACATTGACACTCCATGGTGATGGCATGTGCCAGACATCGACACTCCATAGTCCTGGCATGGACTCTACGTCTGAGAAATCCTACACTGTTCTGGTTAAAAGTTCTCTTTTTCATGTTTAAGACAAGGGATGGATATTGTTTCTCTAATTGGGTTTGTGAGATTTAAATTTATTTGCATTTTAACTCATTTATCCAATGAAATCTTCAGTACATTTTCATTATTTTTTATTAATACATACAGCTCCATTCTGAGGCGTTTGATTTTCAGGCAGCCGGTTGCCTAGGTTCCCATCCATAGCCCCCTCTCGTGGGGTAGTCTGCAAAAGCAGGCCTCATTCGAATACGTGGGGATTAGGGACGAGTGGCCCCCATGTGATGGAGCCACTCAAGGTTACAAAAGGATGGAGAGGTTGATGATAACATGTCTTAAGATTATAGGTGAACTTTTGCGGTGGATTGGTGCATTAAAGATTGTTGTGTGATTGGCACATATTTTAGTGACTTATGAGAGCACTTTCAAACCAGCAATAATGTTTTCAGCGTTAGATGACCTTGGTGCAAGGAAGAAGGGAAGTTAGAGGAATGAAATCCAGGGTTTGAATTATTTTATTTATTTATTGTTATGACTATTATTTTTTTACTTCTTTTTTTTTTTTTTTTGGGGGGGGTGTGTGTGTGTGTGTGTGTGTGTGTGTGCCTACGATGCTCCTATTTCTTTAAAAAATGTATATATGGTTCACATTATTAGGCAGGAGAACGGTCCTAACTAAAAAAATGAACTTTGTGGAATGAGAATGTTAGGATGGGCATGTAGTAAAACTAGGAAGATTAAGGTGAAAATGCATATATATGAGGAGAAGTAAGCTAATAAGTTAAATCGATATAGCGTGAGATGACAGGGAGCCAACTTAGGTGGTCATCGCATGGTCAGGAATTTGAGGATGTTGCGGCCCAAGCAGTTGGCGTTGTGTTGTCTGGATGATGTAAAAGAGGAGGGAGAGACCTAATGGATGGAAGTTATAATATGGTACTTCAGTAATATGGTAATGGCACCAGATGGATAGAAGTTATGATATGGTACTTTCAGTAGTATGTCGATGGCACCAGAGCTTCTTTTAGTTCTAATGCATGATGACCAAAGATTCACTAGGGCGAATGTCAATAGTTGGACAAAGCTTATATGGTTATGGTTTCGCTATCATTGCACAGCCAGGTCATTCCTGTTACAATACTTTAATGTTTCTTCTTTCTTCCTTTTTTTATATATTTTTTAATGTCCTGTTTGTCCTCCGGGTGGGGGCTAACTTTGCAATAGTATCTTTTTCATATAGAAACCATCCATGATGACTCTATCACTATGTTGTCATGCTTGCTGGATATTATGAATGCAGATGTTTTTCTCCTACTAGTTCCTTTTGTTCCAAACAACTACTAGATTTTTGTTCTATTGATATTCTTTTGATAAAATCTTTGACTCTTGAAGGTGAAAGAGTATGTGTCCGCAAGGGAGGGTCTGGAGAGGGTGTGTCTTCTTGTTGACACCAAATGGGGTATGAAACCAAGGGACCATGAACTCATTGATTTGATGGAGAGGTACGATATACAATCATATCTTGTCTGATAGTATTTATTTTTATTATTGCGCGTATGATTTAGCACTTGAATGCCTTTTAGTTCTGAAAGTTGGAGCAAAGAATTATGTCAGGATTGTTATATCATCTTTGGACTCCTTAATTGGAGATGAGAATCCTCATCTCATGTTGGAACATGCTTATGTATTGAGAGAAATTTGGAATTCAGATGATTTTCATTTGTCCTTTTTGTATATTTGTATCGTCATATAATACACATACTAGGACTAATAATCAATAGTCATAAAAGCATTATGAAACATCTCAATGCCACTAAATTTGAATGGTATCATTCTGTTAGTTTCTTCTGATCTTACTAAGTGCAAAAATAGGGGGCTAATCCAATGAGCTCCTTATACAAAGACTCATATATATTATCAAGGCACAATTTCTCCGCTTCGGCCTTTTTTATTTTCTCATGCCATCTTGTGTGTAAAGGCATAATATCTATTTTCTTTTTAGTTTGGTTTCACTTTCATCCCATCTGCTTGATCCCACCCCTCACAGCATGCACCCACTCAACGAGATCCATGCCCTTCCCCCATCAGTTGTGTATTTAGGCTTTGGTGTGTAATGCATGCATTTGATAGTTCCTGTCACACATTGTGCTAAATCTTCTTGTTTCTTTTCGAGGAGCTCAAGTATGCGAATATATTGCGTAGCATACTATGTGGTGCCACTGATTTAGTTTCTTCAGTAGCAAACATTTAACTACTCACCATGCTGATGCTTGCTTGTAGCAAATCCAAATCATGCACATATTATTCCCTTATGTTTTGGCACACATACATACTACTTACATATATAGCCTTTTTTACTTTCCGATTTATTCATGCAAGGGGTTGAGTTTTTGGCCATGCTCTGTATCTTTACACACACACACACACGCCTTTTTTACTTTCCGATTTATTCATGCAAGGGGTTGAGTTTTTGGCCATGCTCTCTATCTTTACACACACACACACACACACTCACACCCACCCACCCGCATACACACATAGTCTTTTCTTTTTTCCTTTTATGCATTTACCATTCCAGGAAGTTGAGTTTTTACTCTGTTATTTGGCTTGATACTGTGGCCTAAGTTGTGTGCAGTTCACTGTGGCAATATATCATTTTCTCGCTGTTCAATGTTGCCGAAAGCGGAAATCGGGAGGGTAGGGCTTACACTTTATAGGCTTTAGCTGGGTTTAAACAAAAGCCACCAAGCTATTTTTCAGTATAAATTAAAAATAACTATAATAGAAGTAAATAGGAATTGGAAAAGAATGAAAAACCAAATTAAATAAAAAAAAAATCAAAGAGAGATTTTTGATGATTCAATTTGATATACAATAGAAAAATATATGAAAGCATATTAAAGACAAATATAATAAATATTTTATCAATGTAAGTCTAAGAAGACAAATTTAAAAATTAAAATATAGTCATTCTACCATCAAACAACAACAACTAAGTCATTCTACCATCCAATACGAAAATTTACAAGCTATACTAGAGTCAAGAATGAACACAACAACAATAGAAGATGAATATAAATATCAAAACATGTAATATGCAAAATGAAAAAAAATCGAATATAAAAGAAAGAGGTGAAATTGTTGGGATTTCTAAAAAAATAAAATTAAGAAGTTATAACAATAGAAAAGATAGAAATAGAAGAATAAAGATTTTTTTGAATGATTTTATATTAGTTAATTACAATAAATAACAAAGTGTCATTCATTTTACAATTTTAAACTGTGAAGATAACAATGAAAATCAGAACAAGATTTAAAATATAATACAAAGAATTAAAAAAATTGTCAGAAAGATTGTAGATTGATTTTTTACACCAAATTATTAAATAATTAAGAAATAACCTTTTGAATACCACTGAGAAAATTTTGTCCGTATGAGATTCTTAGCGGTTAACATAGTTGTTGGCTACAATTGTGAGTGTAGAGAGTTAAGAGAGCGTAGTAAACTAGAGAAAATTCTTATATCCACTTTTGCCTCCTAAAACGTGGATTGAAGCAAACTTTCAAGCTTTTTTAGTGGGACAAGCCGGATCACGATCACAAGTCTATAAAATAGACCAGAGGCTTTCTACTACAACTTTAGGTTGAATCAAAGCACCCACTAGACTATTTCTGCTAAAATAGGGCGTTAGCGTGGCCTTTTTAGGCTTTTTACAAGAGTGCCGTTGTTATACACTGTCATTATCTATGAGAATGTTGGGGGCTTGCTCTTTGGTTGCATATAGTTATACTGCAGAAAAGATAAATTTCCCTGCTTCCCAAGAGGTTTACAAGGATTTACAGTGGAACCTCTCCGTCACTGCATTATTCAAAATATATCATAGCGTTTAAAAAAGTGGAGGTGCAAGGCAAAGCATCCACGCCCCTCATGAGGCGAGACATAAGCCTCACGGATTTTCCATATTTTTTTAAAAAATTTATGAATATTATAACAGCATACAAAATGGTACAGTACTTATTGAGTAATAAAGCATGCTATCATACTAGGCATGAATTTATACCGAGATGCAGAAATTCTCAAAAGATCACCCCGTCTTATTGAAGTTTCAGCATAGTAAAAATACTAGACAATAAAATATATATTCACATACAAAAAGGTTAATTTCTGTCCAGAATGTTAAAAGGCTATCTGTCTTACCAAAACTACCTAACTTGTTGAAGGCCACTTGGCCGTACTTACTACTTAATGCCACAGGGCCAAAGGTTAAAGTCTTATTTATACTTAGGTAAGTACCGTACTCTACTATGGTTAAGGGGCTGGTTGGATTTAAGGAATTGGGTGGAAGTGAGGAAGTGGGAACTGTTTTTTCCCATTTCCGCTGTTCATCCAAACACCGGAAAAGAAAAATGAAAAAAGATCTTTTCCTTTTCTCTTTTCTCTTTTACACAACCTTTTCCTCACTTCCAGAGTGCTACAGTTAATTTTGTGGTTATGTAAATCTCATTTGTAATAAGTTGTAGTACAAAACAGTTAATTTTTTACTCATATAAATCTCACTTGCATTCTAATTACAGTCCAATTTTTATTTTTCTTAATTAATTTTTATTTTAATATTATTTTGCGGTCAACTTTGTGGTCAACTTTTCCACTTCCACTTCCACATTATCATCCAAACACCGGAAAAGACATAACATTTTTCAAATTACACTTCCCAACAACATCCAAACACCGAAAAACTTACTAACCAATTCCCAAGTTCCAAAGGGAACTATTACCACTTCCTCACTTCTTCACTTCCTCACTTCCACCCTTACCAAACAGGCCCTAAAAGGAATCCATGTAAAGAAAAAAATAAAAAAGGAAGGGGAAGCTTTGAGAGAGACGAAAACAAAAGGCCAAGAAAAATCAACAAATGAAACCAGAAAAGAGGTGCAGATGAAAATGGAAGAAACTTCAGCAGTTCACGAACTTCCACCACACCAAGTTGAAACCAGCAAGTTGAAACCAGCAACAGTAGTAATTGGAGAAAAGAAAATCATAAAAATCAGATGGGGGAGAGGAAACTCAAGATATGAAGCAAAATATGGGGGAAAACAATAAAATAAAATAAAATTGATGCTTACCTCGCGTCACAAGCAATGATATTTTGAGACAATGGTAGTCGACAAGATTCTATTCTGATGCTAAAAGGCATAAATAGATCGGAAGAGAAAAAGTTCGGGCCTATTCCGTCTTAACTATAAGTTAATCTTATACTTTTTATGTGACCTTTTGACTCTGGTGAAACAAGTGTGTGCCTCAACAGGAAAGCACAATTGGGCGTGTGAAGAGTATGCTTCATTCATGCCTCATGAAATGAGGCGTGCACCTCTTAGGAAAAGATGCCTTTCAAATATGCGAGTCATTTGGGTTCAAAACACACTGAGGTGCCTAATGCTTTTTAATATACTGTGATACCAGTATCTGAACTGCTTGTTTATATCTGCAAGATGATTATTGCTGAAGGCTTTACCAGTGAACACCTTAGTTGCTCGGATGATATTTTCTTATCCGACTCCTAAGTCGTATGTTTCTTAGCCAACTCTCTTTTGATGGGAAGTGTCCTGAATGAAGATTCATCTGCTATCCAACTCCTAATTGTTATGCCTGAAACAAAGGCCTGTGCTCACATATTAATATGTTGTTCATTATCTTATATAATGTGTATTTCATATATTTTGTGACGGTGTCTCATCAATTTCCTCAGATCCCGCACACCTTACCAGATAGTGCTAACCAAAACTGATTTAGTTTTCCCCATTGATGTTGCTCGCCGAGCTATGCAAATTCAAGAGGTAAAGGTCTTGGTTCAGTTGTATATGAAAAACATGCCGGCACATTTTTCATTATCACCAACATTATTTTAATTTTGTTGCAGAATCTCAAGAAAAACAAGTCAATAGTGAATCCTGTGGTGAGTTCCCATCGCCTCATGATGTGCCTCAGATGATGCTCGGTTCCTTCTAGAAAGAAATGTAAATGGGAGGATGTTTGTTGTGTTAGTATAATTACTTCGTTAATGAATGCAGATGATGGTGAGCTCCAAATCTGGAGCTGGTATCCGTAACCTCAGAAGTGTGCTTGCTAAGATAACTCGGTTTGTTAAGCCATAGAAGGTGAATAGCTATCTTATGCATTTTCTTTGCGAAACTCGCTTTCTTTTCTTAAGCGAAACCAATATTGTGAACCTTCTAATTTGAAGGGCAGCAAGGACCCGGTCATCTGATTGACTATTGATTGCATGCAGCTGTCCACCAGTCTTGAAACAAACTTATATTGCAAGCAAATGCCAGGGGAGGTGAGTTAATTGATATTCTATGATTACAGTTTATGAAGTACCAATACTTATTTTACCTCCAGTATTCCAACTGGCATTGACTTTCCTCGGCATCTGGCTTTGTTTCGTCGATGTGTAACTGAAAACATTTCGACCCATTTCGTGCATCCTGTAGGTGACCTCAATCCTGAAGACCTGGGTTGTCACTTTGCCTGAGTTTGTTAGAGAATTGCATCAGAGTTGGATTAAATTGAATTATCGTTGCCATGTTCAGCAGAAGTAGGCTTTTTGTTCAGGGGCCGACTCAAATCAGCCTTGGCTGCACAATTTTTACGCGTAGTGTACAGTGCAAACTTTGCTGGATAAAAGCAACTGTGGCTCTAGAGATTGGCTTGTTTCTATTTGTTATTTGATTGTAATATACAGTCCTTTGAGAATCAAATTTTGTTTTATTTTTTACTTTCTCTGATTATTTCTTGTGGGGAATTAAAGTGAGAGTCCCATCTTTCTCCCAACACTTTATAATTAACAACAGTTTTCAATTTTGGCAGCAGCTTCAAAGAGAGTGCGAATTTGTGTATGCTTCACTGTGTGCTGCATTCATGGCACACTGGAGAGCAAAATTATTGATAGTAATATAACGGGTTTCTTTTCATATTGACCCTCCGACTCTCCCATAATTCCATATTAACATCTGAAATGTTAATATTTTCACTCAGATCGTTTTATTTGCACTCAGAGAGTGAATTTGCACTCATTTGCATTATTGAATCGCCTCATTTGCACTCAGAAAGTGAATTTTTCAAACAAAATTACGCATTTTGTGATGTATGGAAGCTACTAGGGTCGACTAGTAGTTTGTGAAGGTTGGGTCATGGTGTGTTGAAGTTGCGTATAAAGACTGCTAGCAGTTCATAGAGTTCGGAGCTTTTTTATCTAAGCTTTACGGTTTTATTTTCAAATAAAAGAAAAGATTAAATTTTGAACTTTTTTAATGGAAAATTACAAAAAGGTGCACGTTTTGTGGTTGAACTATCTTCAAATGCACTCTCCACATGGTTCCCAAAAGACAAAAGGTATCTGTCTTAATCATTTAGACTAGTGTCCTCAAAATGTGTTAACAATAGATCAAAAGTCTAAATAGAGGGGAACACAATAATAACTTGGCCAGACACCCATCCAATTTGCTCCTTTTGTATTTCTTATTAGAGCAATATCATTTCAGATAGAGCAAGAAAAGGTTGAGGCGAACGTTGGATCTGTTCTTGATTGGCGATACTTCCGATAGTCTTTCGGAGGACATTCAGAGTAAGGGGCATGAATCCAGTTCTGATCATTTCAGATCGATGCTTTCCTAGATGCTCGAAGTTCTTGCTTTTTGTTTCAGGCTGTTTTTTTTTTTTCTTTGACTCTTATTATTCCTTTTCATTTTGGCACCTACGAGTGCATCTGTTTTCTTTCTAATGTTTATTTAGAAATATTTTCATTAAAAAAATTAATGAAGCACGAGGACCAATTGATTCACCCCTTTATTTCTAAAAAAAGAAAAGAAAAAGAAAAAGAAAAAGTCTACAGAGAGAGTTGTTGGAGAGGAGAAGAAATTGCAATGGACTGGGCAGCCGCCCACCAACTGCTGGCAAGTGGGAACTGTGTTAGGTGGTGCATTCCACGTCTCAGATCACCACAACCAAATACACGGTCCACAATTTTCTTATCAAACCCTAGACACTTTCAAAATTGACAGGTCCATACAGTTTACTTTCCCTTCATTTATTCTTTCCTTTTTGTTTTTTTTTTAAATTATTTTCAGTCTTTTTAATTATTCCAAATTTCTTGGTCTTTCTAGTTTACATTTATGCATTTGCCATCTAAGTTGTTATTGAATTGCAATACAACACTCTTACCCTTGGTTTTTTTGCAGACAATGTTTCTTGTTGACCAAAGGTTTTTAATTCAAGGGGTGCAAAATATCAAATGTCTATATGCATATGTAGCTAATCTCAAATATAAATGAATAATTTTTGTAGGCCATATAAAAAAAAAAAAAAACTTGTTCTTTTTCTTTGTTTTTCTTTTTCTATGAGGAAGGTCAGAGGTGGACCCCAGCAGCAGCCTCAACAACCCTGGTTCTTCTGTCAGTGCTGGCGGGCCCCACCATCTGGAAACATATGCGTGTGCTTGGACCAAGAAATACACACACTAATCATTTAATTTATAATAATTTAATTTAAGAAAGCAAGCAATATATTTCCTAGTTCCTATTCCCTCTTGTGCTTGTGTTACAAAAAAGTCAGCTCAAAAAAGAAAGAAACCACCTCTAAGTCTCTCTCTCTCTCTCTCTCTCTCTCTCAAATACCACCCAAATTATTGCAAAGAGAGAATAGAGATTAGAGAGAGAGAGAGATGTGCCCATTGAGAGTTCTGCTCATCTTTCTCTCTGCGACCTTGGCTGGGTTCTTTGTGCTCAGAAATCTCAAGGCCCAGCCTGAAGACAGCAACAACAACAACAATCAAGAAGATGAGGAGAAGACCTCCCCCAAAGAGCAGCTTCCCCTTTGCAAAAAGGTGTGTATTTTTTCTTTTTTTTTCTTTTTTGCTAAATACCCCCTTCCCTCTTTGTTTTAATCTTGAGTTGATATTTTTTGCTGTTTATAAGGTTGGATCTGCAATCTGCATTGGGTTCTGGACCTGTGTGGACATGGCCAGCGGCCGCTACCTCTGGAGGAATCTGGTGGCCAATTCTGACAAGAAGTGCTAGCTGCCTTGATTTTTGCTGTGTAATTTTCTAATTTGTGATGAAAAGGGGGGGCTTTATTGTATAATGGGCTGTATTTATTTTTTTCTCTCTATGCAAAATGCAATCAGACTGATTTCATTGCAATGCAATCTTGTGCCTTAAATTTTAGTATTTTAAATTTTGTGGGTTTGGAGAATATATCATTCTTCAACTGGAAGCAAACTTCCCACTTCTTTAGAATTAAAAAAAAAGAAATTGCATTAATTGCATTTTTGGTGCCTGGAATTTTTTGAAATTTTATAGTTTATGGTGAGGGGGAGGCTTACTGCATTAATGAGCTGAAATTCTTCTCTTTATCAAGGAATCTAGCAGTGGTGATTTCAGTGTAACTCTATAGTTTGAACTGCCTAATTTCCCTTTCTGCAGGTTGCAAAAGACAGTAATTTATACTAATAGATTTATTTCTTGTGTTGTAATGTTATTATTGATGTTTGTGTTTTGAAATTTAGTGAAACTGCATAGTTTGGAGATGTGTCATTCTCCAATCTCCATAAAGAAGCAAGCTCCCTTGTTTAGAAAAAGGATAAAGAAATGAAATAAATTTGTTTCTTTCACTTTTAGAATACAAAAATGATATAAATTTGTTTCTTTCACTTCTCCTCAAAAATTAGTTGCCACATTATTTTCAGTGGTTACACTGTTCTCTCACTCTCTCTTTAGCCTTCGTACCTGCAAGCTTCTAAAAAAGCAAGAAAATCTCCATAAGCTTTTATTGAAGGATGAGGAACAGGATACAAGTACTGTTATAATTATGGATTTTAATGGTTCTTCATACTGTTCAAGTTCAGAATTTTCTGGCCTTTGTTTGTCGGTGAATTCATTTGCTCGCGAGGCATTAATAATTGACTGAAACTATTTTAATTTAGAATGTTAATCTATTAAGCCTTTGATTTCAATCATGTAAGGACTTTGGGCACTATTTCAAAACACTAGCCTAGGTGGAGTAGCTCAAATTTTTATAAATCTAAGATCATTCTCATGTCTAACTGATGTTAGACTATTTGTTCAACTCAAATCCTAACAATCTCCCTCTCGAACAAAGAGTCTCCTTGTAAGCTCATCTTAACACATTAAAGATATATGCTCAATCGAGATCGACATCCTTTTCAATGCGTTACAGCATACGTCTCAACTAGCTTTATAGTGATTTTATTGCGCCTTTTTGTGCCCTGAGAATTGAACTAGTTTTATCTCCCTCAAACAAAGAGTTCGGGCCTCCCTGCAAGCCGATCTTCCTCACTCCTTATCAACACGTATTACATGAAGCACGTGGATCACTTCTCTTCACTGTGTTAGACAACACGTCTTACATGAAGCACCTGGAGCATGATTACCTCCCTCAAGAGCTCAGTTTTTTATAGAGCCAGCTTAAAAGGGGCCCACTGTGTCTTCTGCTGTGTTGAGGGATCGAACATCACCCACGCACGACTAAGTCCGAGACATGACTCTGATACTATTTGTAAGGACTTGGGGCACCATCCCAAAAGACTAGCCTATTAGATGGAGTAGCCCAAATCCTTATAAACCGAAGACTATCTCTTTGCCTAGCAGATATGAGACTATTTGTTCAATCCAAATCCCAGCAAATCACGCATTAAGCTTTTTTATTTTCATTTTTTTTTATATGTGAGATTACTTCAGTTGGCTCTTTTCTTGAGTCTTATAATTAGATGCAAGAGGCCACTCTAATAAATCTTCATCTTGATTTGATTTGTCATGAGGAACCCAGACATCTTGCACATCAAGTTGTGCCAACATTCGCTCTTAGATATGTTAAAAGAAGTTTAGCTTATTATCTGATATCTCAATTGAGTTATATTATATTAGTTTAATTGTGTTTTTCATTTTACCTTTTATCTTTGTGCTATTAGAATATAAATATAGTGAAAAATGTATCTCAACCGACAGCTGAGAGAGACTCTTTTAACTGTCACTTTAAAATGGTCGCAAACTTACTGCAACATGCAACATGGTCCCAGTCCACTGTAAGATGGTCGCAGTCTTAAAAAATCATATATTTTCAGTGTAATTAGGATTGCGACCATGGTAACAGTCCTCAGAAAAAGACTTCGACCTTAATCGCAGTCCTTAGAAAAGGCTGCGGTCATGGCTGCAGTCCTCATAAAAACACTGCGACTTAATCATAGTCATCATATAAAACTGCGACCATGATACCAGCAGCCAAAATTGTGGTTAAAATTAAGCCACGAAGCGCCAGTTGAGAGAGTCTTTCTCAGCTGTCGGCTGAGGTACAGATCCCTCATAAATATATTATACTTACCATCGTTTTGAAGTTTTAGCGTAATTGCATGGATTTTAATTTAATATCAGAATAATCCAAGTTCAATTCCCACCAAAAAAAAAAAGCTAATTTAAAAAACAAAAATAACACTATGCAAAATGCAAAAGCCGATAAGCGGGGTTGAATATCACCACAATTTTGGTGTAGGGACTTAAATATGTACATACATTAATATTATTCAGCAAATATTTATGATTCAGATCAACATATGGAGACAATTTTCCTTAAAAAAAGAACAATTGGAGGTAATTTTCAACAATCTACCTTAACCTTAGCCCTTGATTTAAAATATAATTTTTTAAAGTTAGCTCTTATAATTGAATCTAAGGACATTCCTGAAATATGTCCAAAGCAAAGTTCGTAAAAAACAGGACTTTAATCTTAGGGTTTTTTAGATATTATTTTCTAAAATCTCTCATATTTTAATATTAGTTCTTCAAATCTTTTGAATTGTTATTTATTCCCTCAAACTTTATAAGTTACACCCAATCTGTCTTTCTGTCAATTTTTTCACTAAAAACTAATTATGATATGATGTGAGCTTAACTAAGATAGTCAATTACTTGATTACCCAATGCTGTTGGGTTTTACAAAGGAGAGAGAAGAAGATTGAGCTTAGGATTTGTTCTACTTTAAAGATAGAATATGTGGGTTTCCTAGGTTTACAAAGAAGAAGAAGATTGAGATTGATATTTGCTCTCCTTCAAAAGGGAATAGTCATGGATTTACTAGGTTTGACAAAAGGGAGAAGGATTGAAGCTTAAGGATTTGGAGAGAGGAAGAAAGATCCATTAGGGTTTTTGACTGTTGGAGAAGATGGACGGAGAAGATGTGTTAGAAGAGTGATTTAGATTGGTGTAGATCTAGGATAGTTGGTTAGGTGTAATTCAAGTAAAATAAAGCTAGATTGATTCAATTTTTTTTTTTTAATAAAGATCGTAGCCTGATCTTGAACATAAGACCTCCCTAAATGAATTCACTTAATTTCATTCAATTATTAACAAAGATATAATGGTCATAATAAGTAGAATCACTATAGTTAATGAAATAATCTCTCGACTTAGATGGAAACTAACTAGAGAGATTAATTTGGTGTCACTTATAAAATTTGAGAGACTAAATAGAAATTCAAAAGATTTGAGAGACCAGTATCAAAATATAAAGATTTTTAAGATAAATATCGTCTTGAAGTAACTACTATACTCACTACTCAGAAAGACACGTGTTGTTCGCCTGCCATGCAAACAATGTGATCTTTTAATTTAGCATTATCAAGTCGTCACTGGGAGTTGTGATACCAATTTATCTTCAAAATAAGAGTTTGAACCAAAATATTTAACGATAGACTAACAAGTTTTTTGATCCAAAAGGTTAAATGCAATTCATTAGACTTTAGATCCTAATCACATATTATGAAACAAGAACTCATATTTCAATTCTATTATTGATTGATGCTGGGCCTAGATTTTACTCAAATATTTCTCTCAAAGCTTTTAACACGACACAAGATGTTGGATTAGGTGTCTAAGTCATAACTATAATTGATAGCAGCATAGTTCTTTTGGGTTGCCCTCGAGATTCAAAAATAAGTATAATTAAAAGGAGAACAAAATTTCCTTTGGGAAATTAGTCCCACATTGGTGGGATAAAAAAACTGGAGGTTATCCAAGGCTATAAATAGGGCCTTAGGGATTCATTCTAATTCACTACCTCTTGGCTTGAGTATTAGCCTCCTTCTTTCTCCTCTTGGAAGAACTCTTTGATAGTTCATCCATACTTAGTTAAATTTTTGAATCGTTGGGTGTGATTCCATCAGAGGCACGACATTTGTGGTGCTTGCTTCCAAGAGATCTGAAGGGATAATTTTAGTTGTTTACTATAACAACTAAAAGAGGCACGACGTTTGTGGTGCTTGTTTCCAAGAGATCTGAAGGGATAATTTTAGTTGTTTACTATAACAACTAAAAGTATGTAATTCTATTTTCTTCTGTAGTAATTTTAATTAATTACTGGGATATTAGGATTCTTTTATGTTCAAAATTATAGGTTCAATTGTGAAAACATAGATCATGTTTTAGGTTGCATGCTCCCTTAAAAGTCTAAGTTTGTTTGTAATACCTAAAACCCATCAGTGGTATCAGAGCTTGGTTTGTTTTCAATTGAATTTGCTATAATTGTTGAATTGATAAGGTAACTGCCTATATAATGGTAGATGAATGGGTGTCCACTCTCACCCACCACTTCCTTGATTAGTGGAGGGTCATTAACTGAACGGGTTTGATAGGACTATATATATATTGATTCTCATTAAAAGTATAATGATAATAAAAAGTAACTAAATTTTATTTAAATCCCAATCTTAGTTACTTTAAGAAAAAATGTGAAATTGTATGCTAACCCATGAAATTGCACATTACACCTTATAAGTCATTAGTGGAGCGTGTGTGGTTAACCAGCACACTAATAGGGCTAATAAAGAGCAGTAATGGGTATCTTATAAATTGTTATTGTTGATGGAGTGTGTGTGGTTTACCAGCACATCAATTGAAATGATAAATGACATGAAGGTTACCAAGCACATTTGCATGGTTATTCACATCTTATTTGTGATCCTCGGTATCCCAGTCACAAATGTAAGAGCATAATCTGAGATTAAACATGCCATTGAATAGTTTCAATGAGTCTCAAAAGACCTACCTGTATGAAATTTGCAATTAGATTACGACATCCCTTTTCTAAGTTGTGAATTTCATAGTTGGATCCTAGCCTCGATATTTCAATTTTGAGTTGTTATATTAAGGGTTATTTTTTCTTTTCTAACTCAAACTACCTTTCTTTTAGAAATGTCTGCCCCTAACGATGCTTCTGGTTCCTCCTCCTCCAATCACAACTTTTCTTTGTTGAACATCTGCTCAAAGGTGACATTAGATGGCACCAACTATAATGACTGGATGCGCAACATCAAAATGGCTCTTCGTTTCGAGGACAAGGAGTATGTCCTTGACAAAGAACTTGTTGAAATTGACGAAGAGAAGGCCACTCCTGAAGAATTAGCTGCTTATAAGAAGCATTACACGGATGCAACAAAAGTTGCTTGCATCATGGTTGCTACCATGACTCCTGAACTGCAAAAATTCTATGAGGATTACTGGCCGTACGAGATGAACAAAGACCTTATGGAAAAGTACCATAAGCGAGCTCGTCAAGAAAAGTACGAGATAGTAAAGTCCCTCATATCAAGCAAGATGAAGGACGGAGAGTCTGTCAGCGGCCACGTGCAAAGGATGCAGCGATACGTGGAACGCCTTGTGAGGCTAAATGTGCATATTGATGATGAGTTGGCTATTGACATAGTCTTGAACTCATTGCCAAGTTGTTATGATCAGTTCATCTTGACCTATCATTTGAACAACAATGAGACCACATTGGCTCAATTGCACAACCTCCTGAGAACAGCTGAAACTGGGATGAAGGAAAGAGTGATCCCCCCACTCCTACTAATACTACCGTTCTGGCCATTGGGCAAGGAAAGGGAAAAAGAGGAAAGGTCCTCCCAAGCAAAACTGGAAGGGAAAGTCTCATGTAAAAACCAGTTCTAATATTACCCCTATCTCTGATCCTAAAGAGGCCACTTGCTTCTATTGCAACGACAAAGGACATTGGAAACGAAGCTGCCCAAAGTATCTGCAAGATTTAAAAGATGGGAAAGTAAAACCATCTACTGCAGGTATATACACTATTTCGTCTATTAACGCAACATCTTCTGATTCTTGGGTCCTTGATACAGGATGTGGGTTTCACATTTGCTCTGTATTGCAGGGACTAAGAAAAAGTGAGGATGTGGAGCATGGTAGAATGAACTTGATCATGGGGAATAGGCGATCTTCACCTGTCACCAAGATTGGAGTTTATAGTCTAGTGCTTAATAATGGTGTTAATTTAGATTTATTGAATTGTTGCTACTCGTCAGAAATGACACGAAACATTATCTCTTTTCATGCATTGTTCAAACAAGGTTTTAGATATTCTTTTAATGATGAGAATGGTTCTATTTCTGCTTATAAAAATGGCATTTTTTATTTTGAAGTTTTACCTTGTGATGGTGTGTATGAAACTGTGATGTGTGTAGACAACTTAAGTAATAGTGTATTTCAAATTGATTCGTCTAATGGTGTAGACAAAGCGTGCTTGTGGCATTGCCGTCTTGGACACATTAACAAAAACGCATGGCTCAACTCCAAAAGGATGGGGTGTTGGAATCATTTGACCTAAGGTCAGATGATACATGCGAATCTTGTCTTTTGGGTAAGATGACAAAATCACCTTTCACTGGATTTTGTGAAAGAGGTGAAGGTTTGTTGGATCTCATACACACAGACGTGTGTGGACCCTTCAGATCAGCCACAAGGGATGCTAATCGATTCTATGTGACTTTTACTGATGATTATAGCATATATGGTTATATCTACTTAATAAAGCATAAGTCTGAAACCTTTGAAAAGTTCAAAGAGTTTAAACAAGAAGTCGAGAATCAATTAGGCAGGAAGATAAAGATGCTCCGATCAGATAGAGGCGGAGAGTATCTTAGTATCGAGTTCCATGACTATCTCAAGGAATGTGGAATAGTTTCACAATTGACACCTCCTAGGACACCACAACTTAATGGTGTGGCTGAGAGACGCAATCGAACCTTGTTAGACATGGTGCGTTCCATGATGAGTCGAGCTTCACTTCCAATATCATTCTGGGGGTATGCCTTAGAAACTGCCGCCCACATTCTTAATCTTGTTCCAACAAAGAAGGTTGCCAAAACACCTCACGAAATGTGGACAGGAAAGGTTCCCTCGTTAGCACATATTAAGGTTTGGGGTTGTGAAGTTTTCGTTAGACGAGAAATTCACGACAAGCTTGAACCTCGTAGTGAGCGATGTGTTTTCATCGGCTATCCACAGAAGAAGTCATTTGGATATTTGTTCTACAGACCTAGTGAGAACGTGGTCTTTGTAGCACGGAGAGGAGTCTTTCGAGAGAGAGAGCTCATATGCAAAGAGGACAGTGGGAGCGCCGTTGACCTTGAAGAAATTCAAGAGCCGGCAGACGAAGGAACCTTTGAAACCACTATGGTTCAACCAGAGGAAGAGATTCCAGTTGAACCCATTGACACTTCATTACCTCTTAGGCGTTCTAGTAGAGTTGGCAAGCCAACTGAGTTCTATGGTTGCCATATAACTGCAAATGGAGACACGTTTATCAGTGACAATACACTGGTAAATTTGGATGAGCCGACGAACTACAAGGAAGCCATGGCAGGCCCTGAGGCAGCCAAATGGAAAGAGGCAATGGACAGCGAGATCAAGTCTATGTATGACAACCAAGTTTGAAACTTGGTTGATCAACAACCTGGTCGGAAGACAGTTGGTTGTAAATGGATCTTCAAGAAGAAGATCGACATGGATGGTAATGTAAGCACATTCAAAGCACGACTGGTGGCGAAAGGCTTTACTCAAACCCCAGGGATTGACTATGATGAGACCTTCTCACCAGTGGCTAAGATAAAATCTATTAGGATAATACTAGCCATAGCTGCATTTCATGACTATGAAATTTGGCAGATGGATGTCAAAACTGCCTTCCTAAACGGAAAGTTGGCTGAGGATGTTTACATGAGTCAGCCAGAAGGTTTTGTGGATGCAAAGTTTCCCAATGGAGTATGCAAGCTTGAGAAATCCATCTATGGATTAAAACAAGCGTCTCGCAGATGGAATCTTTGCTTCGATGAGAAAGTCAAAGAGTTTGGTTTCTCTAGAAGTGAGGATGAGTCGTGTGTATATGTCAATGCTAGTGGGAGCATAGTCACCTTCCTGGTATTGTATGTTGATGACATACTTCTTATAGGAAATGACATTCCAACCTTGCAAAATGTTAAGTCTTGGCTTGGAAAGTGTTTCGCTATGAAGGATCTAGGAGAGGCTGCCTACATTCTAGGAATAAGAATTTTAAGGGACAGGAGTAAAAGACTAATTGGACTTAATCAGAGTACCTACTTGGATAAAGTACTGAAACGTTTCTGTATGGAGAATTCCAAGAAAGGAGAACTGCCCATCCAGAGTAATACCAAAATGAGTAAGACTCAAAGTCCGAGTACAGATGAAGAGATAGCAGAAATGAGTAGAATTCCATATGCTTCTGCTGTTGGTTCTATCATGTATGCTATGACATGTACTCGTCCTGATGTGTCCTTTGCTTTGAGCATGGTCAGTCGTTATCAGGGAAATCCAGGTAAAGCTCATTGGGTAGCGGTTAAGAATATTCTCAAGTATCTGCGAAGGACTAAGGACTGGGTCCTAGTACTTGGTGGCTGTGATACATTGAGAGTAACTGGGTATAGTGACGCCAGCTTTCAAACAGATAGAGACAACTTCCGTTCCCAATCTGGCTGGGTCTTTACCTTAAACGGAGGAGCAATTACTTGGAAAAGTTCCAAGCAAGACACAGTGGCTGATTCTACTTGTGAATCAGAGTACATAGCGGTAAGCGAAGCATCAAAGGAGGCAATTTGGTTGAAAAACTTCATCGAAGATCTTAGAGTTGTGCCAACCATCAAGGAGCCAATGGATATTTTCTGTGATAATGAAGGAGCGGTTGCATTAACAAAAGAACCAAGAGATCATGGCAGATCTAGACATATTGACAGAAAATACCATTTTATCAGACGCAAGATAGAAGAAGGTCACGTTGTAGTGAGGAAGGTTTCATCTGAAGATAATCCTGCAGATCCACTCACAAAGGGTCTGAGTAGGGTTAAACACAATCAGCATGCTAGGAGCATTGGTCTGAGAGATGATGTTGGTTTTAGCAGTTAGATAGTTAGTTTGAAACTTATAACAAAGTAAATGTGATTGACTTTTGGTGATTAAATAATAGAGAATTATTTATGAGTTTATTTACTACCTTTTGTCAATTGTTTATTATTGTGTTTCATTTTTGCATGTTTTACTTCCCGAATAATTTGATTATTCGAATTCCACAGTCGATCATACTTTTGGAAGTAAGTAGTGAATAAAGACTGTCATGAATGGAGTTGTGGATTGTCTAAAGAGTTTTAGACATAGCAATGGTATTGCTGCAATGTTCGTGAGTACTTTGAAATGGAGATTTAAGTATTGGATTAACCCACGCTCAGAGAATTACTTCATGGAATTTATCACGAGTAATTCTGAGACGATAATATCTTATAATCTTTAAATGGAGATATATGAGTTGTGGTTTACAAGTCAGTTGTGCGTTGATAATGTGTAAACGCATCAGTAACTTGATGTTATAAAACGCATTGTTGTGCATGATTTGATGAGTAAATGGTGCAAGCATATAGGTCAAAGTTTATTCGTTCCTTTTGTCCTAACGGGAAAAGCGATATCTTTGGGCCCCTCGGTGATTTGAAGTTGACATATAGTGTCGGGCCCGACCAGGACTAAATTGATGTGTTCATTTAGTAGTTCTATGTCATTACAAATCAGAAATCGGGAAACAAAATACTGGACAAAGAGATTGATTATGTTCCATGTCTCATGTTCAAATGATATCTTGTAGAACGAAGGATTATATGATCTCTTATCTTAGGACACGAAACTGACTAGGTCAGAGTTCGACAATGGCTTTTGGAAGCTACAATTTGCTGATCAATTAGGAAGTTATTAGACTTATCCAAGTGGGAGACTGTTGGATTAGGTGTCTAAGTCATAACTATAATTGATAGCAGCATAGTCCTTTTGGGTTGCCCTCGAGATTCAAAAATAAGTATAACTAAAAGGAGAACAAAATTTCCTTTGGGAAATTAGTCCCACATTGGTGGGATAAGAAAACTGGAGGTTATCCAAGGCTATAAATAGGGCCTTAGGGATTCATTCTAATTCACTACCTCTTGGCTTGAGTATTAGCCTCCTTCTTTCTCCTCTTGGAAGAACTCTTTGATAGTTCATCCATACTTAGTTAAATTTTTGAATCGTTGGGTGTGATTCCATCAGAGGCACGACATTTGTGGTGCTTGCTTCCAAGAGATCTGAAGGGATAATTTTAGTTGTTTACTATAACAACTAAAAGAGGCACGACGTTTGTGGTGCTTGTTTCCAAGAGATCTGAAGGGATAATTTTAGTTGTTTACTATAACAACTAAAAGGTATGTAATTCTATTTTCTTCTGTAGTAATTTTAATTAATTACTGGGATATTAGGATTCTTTTATGTTCAAAGTTATAGGTTCAATTATGAAAACATAGATCATGTTTTAGGTTGCATACTCCCTTAAAAGTCTAAGTTTGTTTGTAATACCTAAAACCCATCACAAGACACAAGCCAAGATCATATCTCCCAACACATGACAAATATTGCTGAGAATCAAATAGAAACTGATGACATTTTGTTGCTCATAGTTCATTTCTCAAACTTCTGTTTTTTTAATCAAATATTAGTCATCTCATCATAGTCTTATAATTTAATTGGTATAGGAAGAGAATTGATAGTCTTATGAGCTAAGGGTTCGTATGTGGAAAGATTGGAGAGCATTATATATTCCTGAAGTTGCTAGAAAGATATGTGATATCTGTGCTCAAGTTGTTGTCTGATGAATGAAACGAAACTCGAGAATATTTCACAAGAAAAGGAGCTATGCCGCAGAAGTTGCCCATAAGGTGCTGTTCTATTCAAATTTTTTTGAAAGAATTCTCTTGTATAATTCTGCGAGTTGTTCTATATTTCTAGGTTGTATTGTTTTTCTTTTCTTCTCATCACTTGCGTGGTGAGGATTTTCTTTCTTCTTTTTTCTTTTTCTTTCATGTACTTAGGCCCTGTTTGGTTCTACTTTTTTTCTTTTTCTTTCATGTACTTAGGCCCTGTTTGGTTCTAAAAAATGAGAAGGAAAATCACTGTTCATGAGCTTCAAAGAAGTGAAATTCTAATTCTTTGTTTGTTTGCAGTTTTTATGGAGTTAGGAAAAAAATATAGGCCCCATCAAAATCAGAGTTAGAGCCCATCTACAGTAGTGTTGTCTGTTATCTCTCACTTGTAAGAGAAAAGCCGCAACAAATATGACAATAAGATTATAGTTTGCAACTTTCTCTGCGAGTGTGCAAGTGTGGGTCATGTTCTAAATTTTGCCTCAAAATTTGTTCTTCCAAGCAGGGGCTTAATTCTCCCGTCTCTTAAAAATATTTAACTGGATCTCGGTCTGATTTTCTCCTAAAAAAGATATCTTAGCGTTCACGTCCTATCTAATAAACTATTGATTATTATTTTGAGGATCTTAGCTGGAAAACTCAACCAGGTCAAGGGTAACTGAGCTCAAGAATCCTGACGGTTAAACAATATATTTCAACTACAAATTAACAAATAAATAAGTAAAAAAAAAATTTCACATGCGCCCTTGGAGTAAAATAAGACTTAAGACTTTAAGGTGGGACCTTTCAATTTCCAATAAACTCGGTCCTAAACCTAATACTTTTCAATTTTTTCCATTTTTTTAGAAGGACTAGAAACCCGACTCATACGTATTAAAAGAAGAGATACGTACATAGGTTGCAGCAGGGAAAAGAACAACACTAAACAATAATCATCTAAACACCGTCATCTGTCATCGACTAAGTATGCACGAGGATGAAGAGTGGACCTAGTCGTTACTCACCGTGCTGCATGGATATAAAGTGAGGCCAAAGCCGGCCAACTACTAGTTCTTAGATGACAACACATGCTCTTTACCTGCCCAAAAACATCCCAAAAGTATAATTACAGCAACAAGTTTTAATAGAACAGGGAGGAAAAAGTCATAGATGTTGTAAAACTCCGAGAAATATAACACTAAACAGATAATTCTAGAGACAGAGTAGAAGTAGAAATTCTTATTGATTCTGAAGTGTGTACATTGAAATGAATCAGGAAGGGCCTATTTATAGGAAAACTTTGGGGTACTATGCACGCTTGCGTCATCGCTTACATCAGCGCTTGCGTCATCGCTTGCGTCATCGCATAGTAAACTCATTAATGGTGCACAGTAAAGGTAGGCAGCCACACGTTTTTCATAACACTCCCCCTTGGCTGCCAACCTTGTATGATGCCTCATTAAAAACCTTGCTAGGAAAACCCAGTGGGACAAAACCATAGCGAAGGGAAAAAGAGTACATCATCTCTGTATACGTGTTCTATGCTGCCTCGTTAAAAACCTTACCAGGAAAACCCTGTGGGACAAAACCATAGTAAGGAAAAAAGAGTGCAGCCACTAAGCTCCCCCTCAAGTTGACATAAGTAGTTCTTCTTCATAAGTCTCGCTTATGACGCATCCCAATATCATGAATAAGCTTTCTAAGAGTTGTAGGGGGAAGCGCCTTTGTAAAGAGATCTGCCACATTATCACTTGATCGGATATACTGAATATTAAATTTCTTATCCTTTTCAAGCTCTTGGCTGAATGAGAAGAACTTCGGGGGTATATGCTTGGTACGGTCGCTTTTGATGAATCCTTCCTTCATTTGAGCGACGCATGCAGCATTGTCTTCAAACAGTACTGTTGGATCTCTGTTGAATGGTAATCCACAAGTTTCTTGGATGTGTTGAGTTACAGACCTTAACCATACACATTCTCGACTTGCTTCATGGAGTGCTATGACTTCAGCATGATTAGAAGAAGTGGCAATAAGTGTCTGCTTTTGTGAACGCCAAGAGATTGCTGCACCTCCACATGTGAATACATATCCTGTTTGAGACTTGGCTTTATGTGGATCTGACAAATAACCTGCATCTGCATAACCAGTTATTTCTTATTTTGATCCTCTGGAATAAAACAAACCAAAGTTAGTTGTTCCTCGAAGATAACGAAATACATGTTTAATACCATTCCAATGTCTCCGTGTAGGAGATGAGCTAAATCTTGCTAATAAATTAGTAGCAAATGCTATATCTGGTCGGGTACAATTAGTTAGATACATAAGAGCTCAATTGCACTTAGGTATGGTACTTCAGGACCAAGAACCTCTTCATTATCTTCGCGAGGGCGAAATGGATCCTTTTCCACATTCAATGATCTAACAACCATTGGAGTGCTTAAAGGATTTGTTTTATCCATTTTAAAGCGTTTTAAGACCTTTTCAGTGTAATTTGATTGATGCAAAAGTATTCCACTTTGAAAGTGCTCAATCTGTAAACTAATATAATATTTAGTTTTCCCAAGGTCTTTCATTTCAAATTCATTCTTTAAATATATCATTGCTTCTAGGATCTCTTTGTGAGTCCCAATAATATTTAAATCATCAACATATACAGTAATGATAATGAATCCGGATGTTGTTTTCTTTATAAAAACACATGGGCATATAGGATTATTTACATATCCTTCTTTAATAAATACTCGCTTAAGCGATTATACCACATGCGCCCTGATTGTTTTAACCCATATAACGATCTTTGCAATTTGATCGAATATAATTCTTTGGGTTTTGAACTTAATGCTTCAGGCATTTTAAATCCTTCAGGGATTTTCATATAAATATCGCTATCAAGCGATCCATATAAATAAGCAGTAACAACATCCATAAGACGCATTTCTAAATTTTTAGAAACAGTTAGGCTGATTAAATATCTAAACGTAATTGCATCCATTACTGGAGAATACGTTTCTTCATAATCAATTCCAGGTCTTTGCGAAAAATCTTGAGCAACAAGTCGAGCTTTATACCTTACAATCTCGTTTTTCTCGTTGCGTTTTCGTACAAAGACCCATTTGTATCCTACTGGCCTCACGGCTTCAGGCGTGAGGATAATAGGTCCAAATACTTTACGCTTATTAAGCGAACTCAATTCAGCCTGTATAGCGTCTTTCCACTTTGTCCAATCATGTCTATTTTGACATTCAGTGACGGATCTTGGTTCAGGATCCTCACTTCCGTTAACAATATCACATGCTATGGAATAGGAAAATATTTCATCTATATTTTCTATTTTATTGCGATTCCATAATCCTCCTGTATTGACATAATCAATAGAGATCTCATAATTTTCTATATCTTCAGGATTTTTCATCTCTTGATTTGTCTTATTTTGTGTTTCTTCTGGAACACATTCTTGCTTATTTGTGTTTCTTCTGGAACACATTCTTGTACAATGGGGTCATCGTGCTTATCTGCTCCTTTTCTTTTTCGAGAATTTTTATCTTTGAAACCGATTGGTCTACCACGCTTCAGGCGTGTCTTAGACTCATGAGTGACTTCATTCTCGGGTTGTCCTTTTGGGATTTCAATCCGAGCAGGAGCATTTACAGCTGGTATATATGATTTAGTCACTCTTTTTGTATCAGTGAACGCATCTGGCAATTGATTTGCTATTTCTTGTAAATGCATAATCTTTTGCACTTTTGTCTCACATTGTCTTGTGTGAGGATCAAGATGCAATAAGGATGGTTCACTCCATGTAATCTCCTTCTCCAGTTGTTTCTTTTCTCCCCCTAATGCTGGGAAAATTGCCTCATTGAAGTGGCAATCGGCAAATCGAGCCGTAAAAACATCGCCGGTTTTTAGGCTCAAGATATCTTATAATAGAAGGAGATTCATAGCCTACATATATTCCCAGTCTCCTTTGAGGACCCATCTTTGTACGTTGTGGTAGAGCAATCGGCACATATACCGCACAACCAAAAATTCTAAGATGGGAAATATTTGGTTCTTGACCAAATGCTAATTGTAGAGGGGAGTACTCATGATATGCACTTGGTCTGATGCGAATTAATGCTGCAGCATGTAAAACTGCATGACCCCATACAGAAATAGGAAGCTTTGTTCTCATTATTAATGGTCTAGCAATAAGTTGGAGGCGTTTAATCAGCGACTCAGCCAAACCATTTTGTGTATGTACATGGGCAACAGGATGTTCAACAACTATTCCAATCGACATACAATAATCATTAAAAGCCTGAGACGTGAACTCACCAGCATTGTCAAGTCTAACTCTCTTGATTGTATAATCAGGAAATTGTGCCCTTAATCTAATTATCTGAGCAAGAAATCTCGCAAATGCCACATTGCGATTTGACAATAAACAAACGTGTGACCATCTACTAGAGGCATCTATCAATACCATAAAATATCTAAATGGTCCACACAATGGGTGTATAGGCCCACAGATATCACCTTGGATACGTTCAAGAAATGTAGGTGATTCTGTTTTTATTTTAGCTGGTGATGGCCTTGTGATTAATTTTCCTAGAGAACAAGCCTCACATGGAATTTTACTAACTTGAAGGATCTTCTGGCCCTTTAATGTATGTCCATGTGAATTCTCAATAATTCTTCGCATCATCATTGAACCAGGATGACCTAAACGATCATGCCACAGAGTTACTGTCTCTGTATCTTCTTTAACTACCATATGTGACTCTATCACATTTATATATGTGTAATGCAATCCCGAGGAAAGCTTTGGTAGTTTTTCTAGTATGCACTTCTTTCCTGATACATAAGTAGTAAGATACATATACTTCATATTTTCTTCAGTTGCAGACTGAGTATCATATCCATGAAGATATATATCATTAAAACTCAACAAATTTCTTTTGGATTTTGGTGAGAACAAAGTATCTTTTATGAAAAATTTTGTTCCATTTGGCAATATAAAGCTGGCTTTACCAGTCCCTTCAATCAAGTCTACAGGACCTGATATTGTATTGATGATTGCCTTTGTTGGTTTTAATTCAGAGAAGTACCTTTATATTTAAGAATAGTATGTGTTGTACCGCTATCCGGTATGCAAATCTCTCCACTTTTGGCCTTGACTTCATCATTAGAATAATCCATATCAAGCTTCATGCAAAATAAACAATTTGGTAAGAATAAAATTTAAAAACATATTATTATAAGGGAAATATTTCATTCAAAGATAAATTTGAAAATTACAAATAACAAAATATGATAATACATAACTATATGTCTAATTATCACCAGTATCATGATGGATTGGAAGATCAACAAAATCATCAGTAAAATCTGAAGCATCAAGATGAGTTGAATCATCCATAGGATCATCATGTTCAGTGAAATTCACTTCTTTCTCTTTTCCTTTTAAGGATGCTTTGTAAAGCTTGCAAAGGTGCTCCGGTGTTCGGCACACTCTAGACCAGTGTCCTTTGGAGCCACATTTATAACAGGAATCTTCAGGATTCCGAAGAGAACTTTCACGAACATCTTTTCCTTTTTCATGTCTTTCTACATGATGCTTCTTGTGGATCGCGTTATTCTGTGAAGGGTTGTAAAAACCACTTCGACCGCGTCCACGGCCACGTCCACGGCCACGACCACGACCACGTCCACGGCGCGTCCATAATTATATCCTCGTCCATAATTTTTAGAAAATGCAGCATTTGCTTCTGGAAATGCTGCTGAACCAGTGGGACGAGACTGATGATTTTTGATCAAAAGTTCATTATTTTTCTCTGCCACAAGAAGAGATGAAATTAGTTCAGAATATTTCTTAAATCCACGCAACCTATATTGTTGTTGCAGTGTTATATTAGATGCATGAAATGTGGAGTAAGTTTTCTCCAACATTTCTTCATCTGTGATATCTACCCACAGAATTTCAACTGGGATACTATTCTGAACATTGCAGAGTTGTAGTCGCTAACTTTCTTAAAATCTTGGAAGCGCAAAGCATTCCATTCATCACGGGTGGCAGGGAGTATAACTTCCTTTTGGTGATCAAATCTTTCTTTGAGATTTTTCCATAAGACACCTGGGTCTCTTACAGTGAGATATTCACATTTTAAACTTTCATCAAGATGTCTGCAGATAAAGATTGCTGCCTTTGCCTTATCTTGCAATGTCGTAGAGTTTATTTCTTTAATGGTTTCAGTGAGACCCATTGATTCAAGATGCATCTCAATATCAATAACCCAAGACATATAATTCCTCCCCGTGATATCAAGTGGAACGAACTCAAGCTTTGCAAAGTTTGACATGGTGATAACTATAACAAGATATAAAAATAATTAGAATCACAACATTTTTATTTCTCAAAGAAAACGTGCATGTCAATCATAATAGCTACAAGCAGAAGAGAGAAGGTGAACATTAAAATAAAAGATACGGGTACAATTCACTTGGATCCATATCTCCAAGAAAAACGAAAGAAGTATTGATGATGATGACGGCAATAAGAAACATCAAAGCTGGACTAAGCATCTTGCGAAAAACTCGAACACAAGCTTCTGGAGATGATGAAATTTTGAGAAATGAAAAGAGATTGAGGAGTGAGTTATGTGGTTTAGAATTCACCAATTTATAGGATGAAAAATAGCTGTTTATAGCCGTTGGGGTTTTAGCCGTTTGGGGATATAGCCGTTGGGGTTTATGGCCGTTGGGGATATAGCCGTTGGGGGTTTATGGCCGTTGGGGGAGATAGAGAAATGATTTAGATTTTATATAATTAAATATTGTGATTAAGGAAATGGTAAAATAAATGCATTGTACTACATATATTTATGAGTTATAATATATGCACGCCACTCTACTTGGTGGGTGTTTTGCAGGCATAATTAATAAAGTAATAATTATTGAAATAAATATTGGCACACCACGCTACTCGGTAAACCTTTCAGTGGGTGTTTATACATATATAAATAACAGAATAATAAAGTATACAATATTAGTAGATGGGGTTTAATCCATGCAAGCATCAAATTAGAGGTTAGTAAAGATATCATAATCACATCACTTTACTATAAATAGGTGGCAGAGTCTCCTTTCATTATAGTAGTGGTGTTATATGAATATAATTAGTATAATAATTCAGTTTTTCGTAATCACATCACATTTCTATAAATAGGTGGCAGAGCCTCCTTTCATTATAGTAGTGGTGTTATACGAATATTATAATTATAGTAACTTGTCAATTTTACCTTGAGATTGTAGAGGTAGAGGCTGGGCTTGTGATAGGACTTTTCCTTGAGCAATGGAAGCAGAGGCTCGTGACAAGTTTTACCTTAAGCTAATGGAAGCAGAGATTTGACGTGGTAGCCTTTTTCCCTGAGCTGATGGAGGTAGAGGCTGGGGATAGACTAGAGTGATCGTGCTGATAACATGTTGTCAAACTCCGAGAAATATAACACTAAAACAGAGAATTCTAGAGACAGAGTAGAAGTAGAAATTCTTATTGATTCTGAAGTGTGTACATTGAAATGAATCAGGAAGGGCCTATTTATAGGAAAACTTTGGGGTACTATGCACGCTTGCGTCATCGCTTACATCAGCGCTTGCGTCATCGCTTGCATCAGCACATAGTAAACTCATTAATGGTGCACAGTAAAGGTAGGCAGCCACACGTTTTTCATAACAATAGAAAAGACATAAAAAAAAAAAACTTCCCAAACTTAGTTGCATCCAATCCTTAAGACAGGTTACAGCTTCATTAACCCTATTCCTCAACACTGCACTGTGATCTCGAAAGAGCTTGTCAACAGAGTCTGCACCCATGTTGCATCTGCATCAATTGTATCATTCCCTTCATAGAAGTTTATCAGCTCAATTGCCTTCTGAAGTTTCAGTTTTTTCTTCTCTCTTGCCGCTTGTGTCCTCAAAGTGTGTATAAAAGAGACTGTTTGATAAGATATCCTCTGATATAAACTCTTTTTACGTAATAATTTCTTGTTTGGAGCACTCCATATTCACTGGCAAACAGTGGGCACCAGATTTCTCCACAAATTAGAGACAAGTTTGTTGTGATGGGTGAGTGAGGATGCTCTCCATCAATTCATTCACAGACAGAGCTAATATCCTGGTTGATACCAAATTCTTAGAAACTGCCAAAAAACCAAGGTTTTGTCACAGTTAAAGAACAAGTGGTCACACTTAATTCATCCATGTTACAAAGAGTACACAACGTGTTTGTTTCGTTGTAAAAGTCTGTAAAGCATAAGTGGCAATTGCGATTTACGAATATGGGTGTTTGCTTAGATCGTAATGCATAAAAGTATTTGCATTTCACTTATGATCCACTTGCAATACAAACAGTTAATTTTTTGGCCATGCAAATCTCACTTACAGCCTACTTGTAGTAAAAACAGTTAATTTTATGGTCTTGTATTGCAGACAATTAATTATAATTAGATTAAATTTTTTATTATTAATTTAATCTTTTAAATTATGAGAATTTTTTAATTATTGATTAAATATAATTATTAGATTAAAATTTTTATTAATAATTAATAATTTTAATATTAGAATTTTCATTGTAGATTAATTTTTTTTGTTACTAGATTAATATAATGTATTCTACTTAATTTTAATTTTTTTACTTTATTTATAGATTAGTAATATTTAATATAATTTTAATAAGTTTGAAAAGAAAAGAAAAGGAAAAGGAAATGAAAAAGAAAAGAGAAGAATAATAAGAATAATAATAAAATAATAATAAATTAGAATAAAGGAAATGAGTTCGTGTGGGCTCAAGGTCCACAAAATATGAGTCTGATACCAAAAAATATAAAATAAATATAGAAAAATAGAATAAAATCGAGTGAAAAATCGGGACAAGACTCTGAGTACGTATCCTGAAAACAGGGTGTTACAACATATAATAATATGATCAATCCCGCATTGACACGTGGATTGGACCTTTTATAATCTCTTATAATATGTGTGTGAGAGCCACACACATGACATATTATAAGAGACCCAATATATGTGTCAATACGAAAATTGCTCTCTTATTATTTGTGTATATGACTCACACACATGAACTGAAACCGGATTTGATACCATGACTACAAACAAGAGTGTTATTAGACCATATGCGGTGGAGGTTAGGGTACATGCTCTTGAGAGAAGAAGTACATAGCCATTTGTCATCCCAAAATATAATTTTGCTTCCCTCGCCAATATCCCAGAAAACAAAAGTGATAAAGGGGTCTTTTGATAGAGAGAATGTCATTCCAGAATCTACAATAAGTACTGCTAGGAAGGGAAAGATGCAATGGTCTGTTTAAAGGGAGAGGAATAGGTTTTTTTTTTGGCTAGTTAAGGGGGCACATGAAGGCACCTATACGCGAGAGCTCGAACTGATCACTTATGAGTGAGTGGAGCTCTTACATCCTCAAAGCAAACAGAAATGTCACTTGTGAAAGTTTGTTGACCAAAGAATTCCCATCAATAGCCCTCCAAAAGCCAATTAGAGAGCAGAGCAATATTGAACCACCTCAGATTAATGACTCTCAAATCCCCTCTGTTTTAGACAGGCACTCAGAACCCCCAACTGGCAAAGTGTGATACTTTCAATCTTAGCCCTATAAAATTTGTTTGGTAGCAGAAAGAAACTGCAAATTGAGAAAACTAGAATCTAGATAGGTCAAATTTCATTGTAGATTCTAATTTTGCTCAAATGTAGTATTTTCGACCAGTTGGATGGTCAGAAAGAGGGAGAATCGGTTTAGAGACTGTGGGGTGTCAGCCTAAAAACATGAAGAACTTGAAATCAGAGCTTTTGAGTTGGATTTGGACCGAGAAAGGGATTTGGTTCATGTGTGAGCGATACACATAGTCAATCTCGCATTTGAAGCATGAATTGAACTTCTTATAATCTCTTATGATATGTGTGAGGCTCACACACATAACATATTATAAGATGGTCAATATACGTACCAATACAGATTGACCCTCTTATTATATGTGTGTGGCCCGCACATATGAATTCAAAATTATGTGTGTGGCCCGCACGCATGAGCCGAACCCGAAAGTAAAGAGGTAATCTTGTGGGCTCCATGTCCCTTTCATCTCTTTTATCTCTCATGCAGGCTCATTCCATTTTTTTTTTTTCCCTTGCTCAACGAAATAAAATTGTACAACTATTTCTCTTTAAAGCGCGGATAATGGTTCCCCTTTCTGTTAAAATAATAAAATTTGCAATCTTGAAATTCTTATGGAATTACAAGATGTCAGAACATTTTTTGGATTTCATGGTCCTTTTTGTCCTAGAAAAGTGAGAGTATACGCGAATAGGAATTATATACAGTTTTAACTGAAATGCAGCAAATTCGGTGAGCTAAGAACAAATGTTCATGGGACAAATTGACCTAAACTAGGGATACTATGGATACCAAGCCCAAGCCCAAGCCCAAGCCCAAGCCCACATGCTTAGGGCCCAGCCTAATTGATCCTTTATAGAAAATAGGTCAAAGAGAAGCGTCTATATGAAACATATCTACAGTCCATTCGAAATGGAAACCCATTTGAAAGCAGCAGTATCTAAGGGGTCATGTATTTAATTTATTAGGAAAATGTATAGTCACTGCTCTACAGCCTCAACAACACCTCTCACGGGAACTGGGTCCCACGCAGAGTCTTTGGGTCCATTTACAGAGTGGTCTCTTAAAAAGAAATCAGATATAAAGAATCCCCCAACGGTCATATTTTATCGATCCATCGATTGAGAATTTGTCGAGAAAACAAGAGAAAAAAGAAAAAAATTTGTATCGCGGGGGGAGAGAGATGGGGAGGAGAGCAGCGAGAAAGGGGAGATCAGATAAAACCCTAGAGGCCACAGAAATGGAGAGAAGAAGCGAAGCAGATGGAGAAGAGGTAGAAGAAGAGAGTGACAGCAGTGGCGGTGGATTCTTCGCTTGCTATCTCCTCTGCTCTCTCAGCCCTCGCCACAAAGGCCACACCTACATCGG
>JAVJIF010013900.1:0-31989 GCA_038442645.1 Agave tequilana
TTATTCGGCTCTTATAAGGCCTAGTTCAGGCCAATCGGAGATGAAAGTTGGACTTTTGGTCAAACTTAGAAATAAGTTTAAATAGTAGTAATTATTTATAAAAATTATGTCATTCTACTCCCGGCTCTCGAAAACCTCGTCTTCTCCCTTTTGGGCTTTGTTCGGCTCTTATAAGGCGTAGTTCAGGCTAATAAGACTGAAGGTTTGACTTTTAGTCAAACTTTATAATAAGACTAAAATAAGTTTAATTAGTGTAATTATACATAAAAACTATGTCATACTACTCTCGGCTCTTAAAAAACCTCGTTTTCTCCCCGTTTGGGCCCTTATCGGCTCTTATAAGGCTTACTCAGGCCAATCGGGGTTGAAAGTTTAACTCTTGGTCAAACTTTTCAATTAACACAAGAAACAAAGTTAATTTGTAGTAATTATATATAGAAACTATGTAATACCATTTATGAACCTTGAAAACCAGTTTTCCTTCTGTTTGGTCCCTATTCAGCTTTTATAAAGCCTAGTTCAGGCCAATCGGGGCTAAAAGTTTTGATTTAGTAAAACTTCCCAATTAAGACGAGAAACAAGTTTAATTAGTAGTAATTAAATATAAACTATGTATTACTTCTCCTTGCTCTTAGAAACCTTGTTTTCCCTGTTTGTACTTATTCGGCTATTCTAATATTATAAGGTCTAGTCCTGACCGAACATGGCTGAAAGTTTGACTTTTAGTCAAACTTCACAATTAATATTAGAAATAATGTTAATTAGTTATAATTGTACCTTATTCGGCTCTATAGTATAAGGTCTAGTCCAGACCGAACATGGCTGAAAGTTTTGACTTTTAGTCAAACTTCATAATTAACACTAGAAATAAGGTTAATTAGTCATAATTGTACATAAAACTATGTAATATCATTCACAGCCCTTGAAAACTATGTTTTCCTCCATTTAGTCCCTATTCGGCTCTTATTACACCGAGTTCAGGCCAAGCAGGGCTGAAAGTTTTGACCCTCGATCAAAACTTCCCAATTAACACTGAAAACAAGGTTAATTAGTAGTAATTATATAATAAAAACTGTAATTACCATTCACGACAAAATCATTCCTCCCGTTGTCCCTTTTCGACTCTTATAAGACCAATTCAGGGCTGAAAGTTTCACTTTTGATCAACTTTCAAATTAAGAATAGAAAAAAGTTTAATTTATAGTGTTTATACATAAAAACTTTGTAATACTACTCTCGGCTCTTAAAAACCTCATCTTCTCCAGTTTTGACCATATTCAGCTTCTTATAAGGCCTAGTTCAGGCAAACCATGGTTAAAAGTTTGTCTTTGGTCTAACTTTTAAAACACTAGAACCAAGGTTAATTAGTCGTAATTGCATTAGAAACTAATAAATACCAATCACAGCTCTTGAGAACCATATTTTTCTCTCGTTAGGGCCCGATTTGGTTCTTTTAATGCGTAGTTCAGGCCAATTAGGGCTGAAGGTCTAACTTTTGGTCAAACTTCCTGATTAGGAATAGAAACAAGTTAATTAGTAATAATTATACATAAAAAAAGTGTTATATTCTCGGCTCTTGAAAATCATGCTTTCTCCCTTTTTGGCCTCTTTGGCTCTATACAATGCATAGTTTCAGGCGAATCGGGGCTAAAATTTAATTTTGGTTAAACTTCCAGATTAAGATGAGAAACAACTTTAATTTATAATAATTAACCATAGAAATTATGTAATACTACTATCAGCTCTTTAAAACCATATTTTCCCCTCGTTTGGGCTATATTCGGCTCTTATAAGGCCTTGTTCAGGCCAATCGTTGTTGAAAATTTGACTTTTGATCAAACTTCACAATAAGAGTAGACCAGTTTAATTAGTAGTAATTATAAATAAAATTATATAATACAACTCACGACTCTTGAAAACCGCATTTTCTCCCGTTTGGTCTCTATTTTGGCTCTTTAGGGCCTATTTCAAGCCAATTAGGGCTGAAAGTTTGACTTTAAATCATACTTCCCAATTAACACTAGAAATAAGGTTAATTAGCAGTAATTGTACATAAAAATTATGTAATACTACTCACGGCCCTTGAAAACTTGTTTTCCTCCCATTTGGGGTCTTATTCGACTCTTATAAGGCCTAGCTCAGGCCAATCAGGACTGAAAGTTTTACTTTTGGTCAAACTTCCTAATTAAGACTAGAAACATAAAATTAGTAGTAAATTTACATAAAAACTATGTAATATCATTCAAGGCTCCTTGAAAATATGTTTTCTCCCCGTTTGAACCTATTTGACAAAGGCTTAATTCAGGTAAATCGGGGCTGAAAGTATGATTTTGTTCAAACTTTCAGATTAAGACTTGAAAACAGCATTAATTAGCAGTAATTGGTGTTAGAATCTGTGTAATATACTTTCGGCTCTTGAAAATCACGTTTTCTCCCCTTTTGGCCCTTATTCTGCACTATAAAGCCGAGTTTAGGGCAATCTGGGTTGAAAGTTTGACTTTTAATCAAATTTTCTACTTAAGAATAGAAACAAGTTTAATTTAAGAAATTATACATAAAAATATGTAGTTCTACTCCCGGCTATTGAAAACCTCGGTTTCTCCCGTTTGGGCCCTATTCGGCTCATATAAGGCATATTTGCCTTTTGATCAAACTTGCCAGATAAGACTAGAAACAAAGTTAATCATAGTAAATGTACATAGAAACTATGTAATTCCACTCCTGGCTCTTGAAAATCTTGTTATCTCCTCGTTTGGGTTTTATTCGGCCCTTACAATACCTAGTTCAAGCCATCGGGACTGAAAATTTGACTTTTGGTCAAACTTCCAGATTAAAACTAGAAACAAGTTTAAGTAATAGTAATTATATCTGTAATACAACTCCTAGCTCTCTAAAACCATGTTTTCTCCCTATTTAGGCCATATTCGGCTCTTGTAGGCCTATTCAGGCCAATCAGGGCTGAAAGTTTGACTTTTGATCTAACTTCCTAATTAAGACTAGAAACAAGTTTAATTAGTAGTAATTATACAAAAAAACCTATGTAATAACTACTCCCGGCTCTTTAAAAACTCCGACCCTTGAAAACAACATTTTTTTCCCGTTTGAGCCCTATTGGACTCTTATAAGGCCGAGTTCAGGCTAATCAATGTTGATTAGCTATAATTGTACACAGAAACAATGTAATACGACTCTCAGCTCTTTAAAATCATATTTTCCTCTGGTTTTGGCCCTACTGGCACTTATATGGCCGAGTTCAGGCCAATCAGGTTAAATATTTGACTTTCAGTTAAACTTTAAAATTAAGCATAGAAACAAGTTTAATAATAGTAGTTATATATAGAAACTATGTGATACTACTCCAAGCTCTTGAAAGACATGTTTCCCCCTGTTTTCGCCCTATTCGGCTCTTATAAGCCTAATTCTGGCCAATCGGGACTGAAAATTTGACTTTGGGTTAAACTTTTCAATTACGACTAGAAACAAGTTTAGTTAATAGTAATTACACATAAAAACTATGTCATACTACCCCCGGCTCGTGAAAACCTCGTTTTTCTCCCCGTTTGGGCTTATTCGGCTCTTATTAGGCCTAGTTCAAACCAATCGGGGCTCAAAGTTTGACTTTTAGTCAAACTTCTCAATTAACACTGATTAACTTTATTTCTAAGTTTGACTTTTGGCTTTCAAGGGCCGTGAACGGTATTACATAATTTATATGTATATTAATACTGATTAACTTTGTTTCTAATGTTAATTGGAAAGTTTGACCAAAAGGTAAGTTTCCAGCCCCTATTGGCCTTAGCTAGGCTTATAAAAGCTAAATAGGGCTCATACTGGGAGAAATACGATTTTCAATAGCCGGTAATAGTATTACATAGCTTTTATGTATAATTACTACTATTAAACTTATTTCTAGTCTTAATTAGAAAGTTTTAGCGAAATCAAACCTTCAGTCCTTATTGGCCTGAACTAGCCTTATATAAGAGTCGAGTAGGGCCCAAACTGGAGGAAAACATGGTTTTCAAGATCTGAGAGTGAGATTACAAAGTTTTTGTGTACAATTGCTACTAATTAACCTACTTCTAGTATTTAATAGAAATCTTGACCAAAAGCCAAACTTTCAGCCTCGATTGGCCTGAACAAGGAGTTATAAGAGCCGAATAAGGGATAAACGAGGAGAAAATATGGTTTTTAAAAGTCGAGAGTAGTAATACCTAAATTATATATATAATTACTAGTAAAGAAACTTATTTTCAAGTCTTAATTTGTAAGTTTTTACCAAAAGTAAAAACTTTCAGCCCCGATTAGCCTAAGTTAGGCCTTATAAGAGCTGAATAAAGACAAAACGGGAGGAAAATTTTGGTTTTCAAGGGCTGTAAATGGTATTATATAGGTTATATGTACAATTACTACTAATTAACCGTGTTTCTTGTGTTAATTGAGAAGTTTGACAAAAGTTGAACTTCAGCCTCGATTGACCTGAACTAGGCTTATAAGAGCGAATTAAGTCTCAAAACGGGGAAAAAACAAGATTTTCAAGAGCCGGGAGTAGTACTACATAGTTTTTATGTATGATTACAACTAATTAAACTTATATCTAGTCTTAATTGGGAAGTTTTAGTAAAAGTCAAACTTTTAGCTCCTATTGGCCTGTACTAGACCTTCTAAAAACCGAATAGAGACAAACGGGAGGAAAACATGATTTTTAAGAGTCGTGAATGGTATTACATAGTTTCTAGTACAATTAGTACTAATTAAATTTGTTTCTAGTGTACCTCAAACTTCAGCTCTGATTGGCCTGAATTGCCTTATAAGAGCCGATTAGGGGCCAAATAGGGAGAAAATGAGGGTTTGCAAGAGCCAGGAGTAGTATGAAATAGTTTTTTATGTTTAATTACTACTAATTAAACTTATTTCTAGTCTAAATTAGGAAGTTTAACCAAAGTCAAACCTTCAGCTCTTATTGGCCTGACTGAACCAGGCCTTATCTGAGCCGAATAAGGCCCTATCAGGAGAAAACGTGATTTTCAATAGCTGAGAGTGATATTACAAAGTTTCTATATTCAATTATTACTAATTACCTTAATTCTAGCATTAATTGGGATGTTTCACCAAAAGTCAAACTTTCAGCCCTGACTGGCCTGAAGTAGGCCTAATAAGAGTCGAATATGGCCCAGACGGGGAGAAAATGAGGTTTTCAAGAGCCGAGAGTAGTATGACATAGTTTTTATATATAATTACTACTAACTAAACTTGTTTTTAGTCGTAATTGAAAAGTTTGACCAAAAGTCAAATTTTCAGCCCCGATTGCCTAAGTTAGACCTTATAAGAGCCGAATATGGTGAAAACATGGGGGAAACATGTCTTTCAAGAGCTTGGAGTAGTATCACATAGTTTTTATGTATAACTACTACTAATTAAACTTGTTTTTATGCTTAATTTTAAAGTTTGACCGAAAGTCAAATTTTTAACCCCGATTGGCCTGAACTCGGCCATATAAGTGCCAAGTAGGGCCCAAACCGGAGGAAAATATGATTCTCAAGAGCTGAGAGTCGTATTACATTATTTCTGTGTATATATTATAGCTAATTAACATTGTCGATTAGCCTGAACTCGGCCTTATAAGAGCCCAATAGGGCCCAAACGGGGAGAAAATGTTGTTTTCAAGAGCGAGGTTTTCAAGAGCGGGAGTAGTATTACTATATTTTTTATATAATTACTACTAATTAAACTTGTTTCTAATCTTAATTGGGAAGTTTAATAAAAAGTCAAAATTTCCAGCCCGATTGGCTTGAATAGGCCTTATAAGGGCCGAATATGGCCTAAATAGGGAGAAAGCGTGGTTTTAAAGAGTCAGGAGTTGTATTACATAGTTCTATGTACAATTATTACTACTTAAACTCTTTCTAGTCTTAATCTACAAGTTGATTAAAAGTCAAACTTTCAGCCCCGATTGGCCTGAACTATTATAAATAGCCCCGAATAAAACCCAAACGAGGAGATAATGAGATTTTCAAGAGCCAGGAGTGGAATTACATAGTTTCTATATACATTTACTATAATTAACTTTGTTTTTAGTCTTAATGTCAAGTTTGATCAAAAGTCAAATTTAGCCCTGATTAGCCTCAAATATGCCTTATAAGAGCCGAATAAGGCCCCAACGGGGAGAAATCGAGGTTATCAATAGCCGGGAGTAGAATTACATAATTTTATGTATAGTTTCCACAAATTAAACTTATTTCCAGTCTTAATTAGAAAATTAGATTAAAAGTCAAACTTTCAGCCCGATGGCCCTGAAACTCAGTTAATAATAGTAGAATAGGGGCCAAATGGGGAGAAAAACGTGATTTTTCAAGAGTCGGGAGTAGTATTACATAGATTTTATACATAATAACTGCTAATTAATGCTGTTTGAAGTCTTGATCTGAAAGTTTGACCAAAAGTCATACTTCCAGCCCCGATTTGCCTTAATTAGGCCTTAATCGAATAGGATTAAATGGGGAGAAAACATGTTTTCAAGAGCCTTGAGTGGTATTACATAGTTTTTATGTAAATTTACTACTAATTTAATGTGTTTCTAGTCTTAATTAGGAAATTTGATCAAAAGTAAAATTTTCAGCCCTGATTGGCCTGAACTAGGCCTTATAATAGCCGATTAGGGCCCAAACGGGGAGAAAATGAGGTTTTCAAAAGCTGAGAGTAGTAATACATAGTTTTATATATAATTACTACTAATTAAACTAGTTCTAGTCTTAATTTTGAAGAGTTTTACCAAAAGTCAAACTTTTTACCCCGATTGGCCTGAAGTAGGCCTTATAAGAGCCGAATAGGGACCAAACGGGAGGAAAACATGATTTTCAAGGGCTGAGAATGGTATTACATAGTTTTATGTACAATTTTGTTGATTAAACTTTTTCTAGTGTTAATCGGGAACTTTGACCAAAACTGAAACTTTTAGCCTCTATTGGCCTGAAAAGGACCTTATAAGAGCCTAATTATGTCCAAACGGGGAGAAATACAGTTTTCAAAAGTTAGGAGTAGTAATATATAATTTTATGTATATTACTAATAATTATACTAGTTTCTAGTCTTAATTGAGATGTTTTACCAGAAGTCAAACGTTCAGTCCCGATTAGCCTGAACAAGACTTATAATGGCCGATTAAGGTTCAAACGGGGAAAAAACGAGGTTTCAAGAGTTGAGAGTAGTTAATACATAGTTTTATGTATAATTACTATTAATTAAACTAGTTTCTAGTCTTAATTGAGAAGTTTTATCTAAAGTCAAACTTTCAGCCCGATTAACCTGAATTAGACCTTATATGAGCTGAATAGGGCCTAAACGGGAGAAAATCATGATTTTCAAGGGCTGAGAGTGGTATTGCATACTTTCTACATACAATTATTACTAATTAACCTTGTTTCTAATATTAATTGAAAAGTTTGATCAAAAGTCAAACTTTCAGCCCTGATTAGCATGAAACTAATACTTATAAGAGCCGAATAAGGTCCAACTAGGGAGACAATACAGTTTTCAAAAAGCCCGGAGTAGTAATACATAGTTTTTTATGTATAATTACTACTAATTAAACTAGTGTCTAGTCTTAATTGAGAAGTTTGACTGAAAGTCAAACTTCAGCTCCGATTGGCCGAACTAGGTCTCATAAGAGCCGAATAGGGACCAAACGGATGGAAAACATGGTTTTTCAAAGGCCGTGAATGGTGTTACATAGTTTATGTACAATTATTACTAATTAGACTTGTTTTATTCTTATTTTGGAAGTCAGACCAAAATTCTAACTTTCAACCCGATCAGCCAGAACTAGGCCTTATAATAGCCAAATAGGGTCCAAACTTAAGGAAAACATGGTTTTCAAGTGGTGAGAGTGGTATTACAAAGTTTTTATATATAATTACTGTAGTGAACCATGTTTCTAGTGTTAATTGGGAAGTTTGAGCTAAAATCAAACTTTAGCTCAAACTTCAGCCCTGGTTAGCCTAAACTAAGCCTTTTAAGAGCCGAATAGGGCTCAAACGGGTGAAAATGTAGTTTTCAAGAGCCCAGAGTAGTGTTACATAGTTTTTTGTATAATTACTACTAAGTAAACTTGTTTTAAGTCTTAATTAGGAAGTTTGACCAAAAGTCAAACCTTATAAGTGCGTATTAGGGCCCAAACGGGAAGAAAATATGGTTTTAAGTATTGAGAGTGGTATTACATTGTTTCAATATAGAATTAATACAAATTAATCTTGTTTTTAGTCTTAATTGGGAAGTTTGACCAAAAGTCAAACTTTCAGCTCTGATTGGCCTGAACTAAGCTTATATAAGCGAATGGGTCCAAACAGGGAGAGAATGCGGTTTTAAGAGCCGTGGGTGGTATTATATACTGTTTATATCCAATTACTACAAATTAATCTTGTTTTTAGTCTTAGTTGAGAAGTTTGACCAAAACAAACTTTTATCCCCGACTGGCCTAAACTAGGCCTTATGAGAACCTATTAGAGACCATAAGGGGAGAAAATGAGGTTTTCTAGAGCCAGGAGTATTATTACATGTTTTTATGTATAACTACTTCTAATTAAAAATATTTGTATTCTTAATTTTCAATAGCTGAGAGTGGATACAAAGTTTCTATATACAATTATTACTAATTACCTTAATTCTAGTGTTAATTGGGATGTTTGACCAAAAGTCAAACTTTCAACCCTAATTGGCCTGAACTTGGCCTAATAAGGGTCGAATATGGCCCAAACGGGGAGAAAATGAGGTTTTTTAAGAGCCGGGAGTAGTATGACATAGTTTTTATGTATAATTACTACTAACTAAACTTGTTTTTAGTCGTAATTGAAAATTTTGATCAAAAGTCAAATTTTAGCTCCGATTGGCCTAAGTTAGGCCTTATAAGAGCCGAATATGGCACAAATGGGGGGAACATGTCTTTCAAGAGCTTGGAGTAGTATCACATAGTTTCTATATATAACTACTACTAATTAAACTTGTTTCTATGCCTAATTTTAAAGTTTGACCGAAAGTTAAATTTTTAACCCTGATTGGCCTGAACTCGGCCATATAAGTGCCAAGTAGGGCCCAAACCGGAGGAAAATATGATTCTCAAGAGCTGAGAGTCGTATTACATTATTCTGTGTATAATTACAATTAATTAACATTGTCGATTAGCCTGAACTCGGCCTTATAAGAGCTGAATAAAGACAAAACGGGAGGAAATTTTGGTTTTCAAGGGCTGTGAATGATATTATACAGATTATATGTACAATTACTACTAATTAACCATGTTTCTTGTGTTAATTGAGAAGTTTGACCAAAAGTCAAACTTTCAGCCTCAATTAACCTGAACTAGGCTTATAAGAGCCGAATTAAGTCTCAAACGGGAAAAAAAAAAAGATTTTCAAGAGTCGGGAGTAGTAATACATAGTTTTTATGTATAGTTAAAATTAATTAAACTTATTTCTAGTCTTAATTCGGAAGTTTTAGCAAAAGTCAAACTTTTAACTCCTATTGGCCTATAGGCCTTATAAGAACCGAATAGGGACCAAACAGGAGAAAAACATGGTTTTTCAAGAGTCGTGAATGGTATTACACAGTTCTATGTACAATTAGTACTAATTAACTTTGTTTCTAGTGTTAACTCAAACTTCAGCACAGATTGGCCTGAATTAGGCCTTATAAGAGCGGATTAGGGGCAAATGGGGAGAAAATGAGGTTCGCAAGAGGCAGGAGTAGTATGACATAGTTTTTTAAGTTTAATTACTACTAATTAATCTTATTTCTAGACTTAATAATGCAGTTTAACCATAAGTTAAACCTTCAGCTCTTATTGGCCTGACTGAACCAGGCCTTATCTGAGTCGAATAAGGTCCTATCGGGAGAAAACATGATTTTTCAATAGCTGAGAGTGGTATTTCAAAGTTTCTATATAGAATTATTATTAATTACCTTGATTCTAGTGTTAAATGAAAGTTTGACTAAAAGTCAAACTTTTAGCCCCGATTGGCCTGAACTAGGCCTAATAAGAGTCCGAATAAGGCCCAAACAGGGAGAAAACGAGGTTTTCAAGTGCCGGGAGTAGTATGACATTGTTTTATATATAATTACTACTAACTAAGCCTTATAAGAGCCGAATGGGGCCCAAGCGGGTGAAAATGCAGTTTTCAAGAGCCCGGAGTAGTGTTACATAATTTTTTGTATAATTACTACTAAGTAAATTTGTTTTAAGGCTTAATTAGGAAGTTTGACAAAAACTCAAACCTTTTAAGTGTATATTAGGGCCCAAAGGGAAGAAAATGGTTTCAAGTGTGAGAGTGGTATTACATAGTTTCTATGTAGAATTAATACAACTTATCTTGTTTCCAGTTTTAATCGGGAAGTTTGGCTAAAAGCCAAACTTTCAGCTCTGATTGGCCAAAAGCCAAAAGTCAAAAGTCAAGAGCTAAAAAAAGTATTACATAGTTTTATTTCTAACCACTATAAATTAAACTTGTTTAAATTCTTAATCTGAAAGTTAACCAAAAGTCAAACTTTCAGCCCCGATTGGCCTAAACTCGGCCAAATAAGCGCCAAATATGGCACAAACCGGAGGAAAACATGGTTTACAAGAGCTGAGAGTGATATTATAAGTTTCTATATACAATTATTGTAATTAACCGTGTTTCTAGTATTAATTGAAAAGTTAAACCAAATATCAAACTTTTAGCTCCGATTGGTTTGAACTCGACATTATAAGAGCTAATAGGGCCCAACGGGGAGAAATTACGGTTTTCAAGATCTGGGAGTAGTATTTCATAGTTTTTATGCTTATTACTACTAATTAAACTTGTTTCTAGTCTTAGTTAGAAAGTTTGATCAAAAATCAAACTTTCAGGCCCGATAGTCTGAACTAAGCCTTATAAGAGCCGAATATGGCCCAATGAGGAAAACATGGTTTAAAGAGCCAAGAGTTGTATAACATAATTTCTATGTACAATTACTACTACCTAAACTTGTTTCTAGTCTTAATTTAAAAGTTTTAACCAAAAGTCAAACTTTCAGCCAGGATTGGCCTGAACTAGTTATTGTATGAGCTGAATCGGACCCAAACGGGGAGTAGATATTATATTTTTTTTAGGTATAATTACTACTAATTAAACTTGTTTCTAGTCTTAATTGGAAAGTTTGACCAAAGTCAATCTTTCAGCCTTGATTGGCCCCAACTAGGCCTTAAAAGAGCCGAATAGGGCCAAAAACAGGGAGAAGACATGGATTTCATGAGCCTGTAGTAGTATCACATAGTTTCTATGTATAACTACTACTAATTAAACTTGTTTCTATTTTTAATTTGAAAGTTTGACCAAACGTCAAACTTTCAGCCCTGATTGGGCTGAATTCAGCCATATAAGTGCCAAATCGGTCCAACCCTAGGAAAACATGGTTTTCAAGAGCTGAGAGTTGTATTATAAAGTTTCTATGTACAATTACTATAATTAATCTTATTTCTTATTCAAATTAGGAAGTTTGACAAAAGTCAAATCTTTAGCCCTTATTGACCAGAACTAGGCCTTATAAGAGTCGAATAGGGTCTAAACAAAAGGGAAAACATGGTTTTCCAGAGCTGAGAGAGGTATAACATAGTTTCTATGTACAATTACTACTAATTAACCTTGTTCTAGTGTTAATCAGGAAGTTTGACCAAAAGTCAAAATTTTAGTCCTGATTGGCATGAAGTAAGTCATATAATAGGCGAATACAGTCTAACGGGGAGAAAACAAGGTTTTCAAGGGCTGGGAGTAGTATGATAGTTTTTATGTATAATACTGTAAATCAAACTGTTTCTATTCTTAATTTGAAAGTTTGATAAAAAATCAAACTTTCAACCTCGATTTGCTTGTCTAGGCCATGTGAGAGCTGAGTAGGGACTAAACGGGAGGAAAACATGGCTTTCAAGGGCCGTGAACGGTATTACATAGTTTCTATGTACAATTAATACTGATTAACTTGTTTCTAGTGTAAATTGGGAAGTATGACCAAAAGGCAAGTTTCAAACCATATTGGCCTTAGCTAGGCCTTATAAGAGGCGAATAGAGTTTTAAACTGGGAGAAAATCCGATATTCAATAGCCGGGAGTAGTGTTACATCGCTTTTATTTAAATTATTACTAATTAAACTTATTTCTAGTCTTAATTAGAAAGTTTTAGCAAAAGTCAAACCTTCAGTCCTTATTGACCTGAACTAGGCCTTATAAGAGCCGAGTAAGGCCCAAACTGGAGGAAAACATAGTTTTCAAGATCTGAGAGTGAGATTACATAGTTTTTGTGTACAATGCTACTAATTAACCTTATTTCTAGTATTTATTGAAAATCTTGACCAAAAGCCAAACTTTCAGCCTCGATTGGCCAGAACAAGGAGTTATAAGAGCCAAATAAGGCACAAACAGGGAAAAAAATATGGTTTTTAAGAGCCAAGAGTAGTAATACCTAAATATATATATAATTACTAGTAAATAAACTTATTTTCAAGTCTTAATTGGTAATTTTTACCAAAAATAAAACTTTTAGCCCCGATTGGCCTGAGTTAGGCCTTATAAGAGCCGAATAGCGACAAAATGGGAGGAAACTATGGTTTTCAAAGGCTTTGGAATGATTATATAGATTATATGTATAATTACTACTAATTAACTATGTTTCTTGTGTTAATTGAGAAGTTATATCAAAGTCAAACTTTCTGTCCCGATTGACCTGAACTAGGCTTATAAGAGTCGAATTAAGGCTAAAACAGGGAAAAAATAAGATTTTTCAAGAGCCGAGAATAGTAATACATAGTTTTTATATATAATTACAATTAATTAAACTTCTTTCTAGTCTTAATTGGGAAGTTTTAGCAAAAGTCAAACTTTTAGCTCCTTTTGGCCTGTACTAGGCCTTATAAGAACCGAATATAGACCAAACGGGAGGAAAACATGGTTTTCAAGAGTCGTGATTAGTATTACATAGTTTCTATGTACAATTAGTACTAATTAACTTTGTTTCTAGTGTTAACTCAAATTCAGCTCTGATTAGCCTGAATTATGCCTTATAAGAGCCGATTAGGGGCCAAATGGGGAGAAAAAATGAGGTTATAAGAGGCAGGAGCAGTATGACATAATTTTTTATGTTTAATTACTACTAATTAAACTTATTTCTAATAGGAAGTTTAACCAAAAGTCAAACTTCAGCTCTTATTAGCCTGACTGTACCAGGCCTTATCTGAGCCGAATAAGGCCCTATCTGGAGAAAACATGATTTTTTTAATAGCTGAGAGTGGTATTACATAGTTTTTATATACAATTATTACTAATTACCTTGATTCTAGTGTTAATTGTGAGGTTTAACTAAAAGTCAAACTTTTCAGCCCCGATTGGCCTGAACTAGGACTAATAAGAGCGAATAAGGCCCAAACTGGGAGAAAACGAGGATTTTCAAGAGCCGGGAGTAGTATGAATAGTTTTTATGTATAATTACTACTAACTAAACTTGTTTCTAGTCGTAATGGAAAGTTTAATTAAAAGTCAAATTTTCAGCCTCTATTGGCTTGAATTAGGCCTTATAAGAGCCGAATAGGGCGAAAACGGGGGGAAACATGTCTTTCAAGAGCTTGGAGTAGTATCACATAATTTTTATGTATAACTACTACTAATTAAACTTGTTTCTGTGCTTAATTTTGTAGTTTGACCGAAAGTCAAATTTTAACCCCGATTGGCCTGAACTCGGCCATATAAGTACCAAGTAGGGCCCAAACAGAGGAAAATATGATTTTCAAGAGCTGAAAGTCGTATTACATTTTTCTGTGTATAATTACAACTAATTAACATTGTCGATTAGCCTGAACTCAGCTTTATAAGAGCCCAAAAGGGCCCAAATGGGAGAAAAATGTTATTTTCAAGAGTCGGGGTTTTCAAGAGCGGGAGTAGTGTTACATAGTTTTTTTTGTATAATTACTACTAATTAAACTTGTTTCTAGTATTAATCGGGAAGTTAGATCTAAAGTCAAACTTTCAGCCCCAATTGGCCTGAATAGGCCTTATAAGAGCCGAATATGGCCTAAATAGGGAGAAAATGTGGTTTTAAAGAGCCAGGAGTTATAGTACATAGTTCTATGTACAATTACTACTACTTAAACTTGTTTCTAGTTTAATCTAAAGTTTGACCAAAAGTCAAACTTTAAGCCCCGACTGGCCTGAACTAGGTATTATAAGAGCCTAATAAAACCCAAACGAGGAGATAACGAGATTTTCAAGAGCCGGGAGTGGAATTACATAGTTTCTATATACATTTACTATTAATTAACTTTATTTCTAGTCTTAATTGGCAAGTTTGATTAAAAGTCAAATATGCCATATAAGAGCCGAATAGGGCCCAAATGAGAGAAACCAAGGTTTTCAATAGCCGAGAGTAGAATCACATAGTTTTATGTATAATTACTTAAAATTAAACTTGTTTCTAGTCTTAAGTAGAAAATTTAATTAAAAGTCAAACTTTCAGCCCCGATTGCCCTGAACTCAGCTTTATAAGCGCAGAATAAGGGCTAAACGGGCAGAAAACGTGATTTTCAAGAGCCGAAAGTAGTATTACACAGATTTCTATACACAATTACTTCTAAGTAATGTTGTTTCAAGTCTTAATCTGAAAGTTTGACTAAAAGTCATACTTTCAGCCCCGATTTACCTGAATTAGGCTTTAGTCGAATAGGGTTCAAATGGGGAGAAAACATGTTTTCAAGAGTCTTGAGTGGTGTTACATAGTTTTTATATAAATTTACTACTAATTTTATGTGTTTCTAGTCTTAATTAGAAAGTTTGACCGAAAGTAAAACTTTCAGCCTGATTGGCCTGAGCTAGGCCTGATAAGAGCCGAATAAGACCCCAAACGGGAGGAAAATAAGGTTTTCAAGAGCTGTGAGAAGTGTTACATAGTTTTTAGATACAATTACTGCTAATTAACCTTATTTCTAGTGCTAATTGGGAAATTTGATCTAAAGTCAAACTTTCAACCCTAATTGGCTTGAAATAAGCCCTATAAGAGCCAAATAGGGCCTAAACGGGGAGAAAATGCTGTTTTCAAGAGTCGTGAGTTGTATTACATAATTTTTATGTATAATTACTACTATTAAACTGGTTCTACTCTTAGTTGTGAAGTTTGATCAAAAGTCAAACTTCCAACCCCGATTTGCCTGAACAAGGCCTTATAAGAGCCGAATATATGCCAAATGAGGGGAAAATATGGTTTTAAAGAGCTGATAGTAGTATTACATAATTTCTATGTTCAATTACTATAAATTAAAGTAGTTCTCATCTTAATCTGAAAGGTTGACAAAAAATAAATTTTAGCCCTGATTGGCCTGAACTTGACATTGTAAGAGCCAAATAGGCCACAAACAGGGAGAAAGCATGATTTTCAAGAGCCGAGAATAGTATCACATATTTTTTATGTATAATTATTACTAATTAAACTTGTTTCTATTCCTATCGGGAAGTTTGACCAAAAGTCAAACCTTCAGTCCCAATTGACCTGAACTACGTAATATAAGAACCAAATAGGGCCCAAACGAGAGAAAAACATGAATTTCAAGAGCCGTGAGTGGTATTAATTAGTTTCTATATGCAATTATGACTAATTAACCTTGTTTCTAGTGTTAATTGAAAGTTTGACCAAAGACTAACTTCTAACCCTGATTGGCCTGAACTAGGCCTTATAAAAGCTGAATAGGGTCAAAACAGGAGAAGACAAGGTTTTAAGAGCCGAGAGTAGTATTACAAAGTTTTTTTTGTATAACCACTATAAATTAAACTTTTTTTCTATTCTTAATTTCAAAGTCTGATCAAAAGTGAAACTTTCAGCCCTGGTTGGCCTTATAAGAGTCAAAAAGGGACTAAATGGGAGGAAAACATGATTTTCAAGGGTCGTGAATGGTATTACATAGTTTTTATATACAATTACTATAAATTATCCTTGTTTTCAGTGTTAATTGGGAAGCTTGATCAAGAGTTAAACTTTCAGCCTTGCTTGGCCTGAACTAGGTCTTATAAGAGCCGAATAGGGGCCAAAAGGGAGGAAAACATAATTTTTAAGGGCTGTGAATGGTATTACATAGTTTATATGTACAATTATGACTAATTAACCTTAATTATAGTGTTAATTATGAAGTTTCACTAAAAGTCAAACTTTCAGCCCTGTTTGGTTGGACTAGACCTTTTAATATTAGAGCCGAATAAGGTACAAACAGGGAAAAATAAGGTTTCCAAGAGCAAGGAGAAGTAATACATAGTTTTATATATAATTACTACTAAGTAAACTTGTTTCTCGTCTTAATTGTGAAGTTTTACCAAAAGACAAACTTTCAGCCCCGATTGGCCTGAACTAGGCTTTATAAGAGCCGAATAGGGACCAAACAGGAGGAAAACATGGTTTTCAAGGGCCATGAATGGTATTACATAGTTTCTATGTTCAATTACTACTAATTAACTTTGTTTCTAGTGTTAATTAAAAAGTTTGACCAAGAGTTAAAAACTTTCAGCCCCGATTGGCCTGAGTAAGCCTTATAAGAGTCAATTAGGGCCCAAACGGATAGAAAACGAGGTTTTCAAGTGCCAAGAGTAGTATGACATAGTTTTTATATATAATTACCACTAATTAAACTTGTTTTTAGTCTTAATTATAAAGTTTAACCAAAGTCAAACCTTCTGTCTTATTAGCCGGAACTAGGCCTTATTAGAGCCGAATAGGACCAAAACGGGAGAAAATAAGGTTTTCAAGTGCTGAGAGTGGTATTACATAGTTTTTATGTGCAATTAGTACTAATTAACCTTATTTCAAGTGTTAATTGAAAAGTTTGGCCAAAAGTCAAACTTTCAGCCCCTATCAGCCTTAACTAGGCCTTATAAAAGCCGAATAAAGCCCACACAAGGAGAAAACGAGGTTTTCAAGAGCCGGAGTAGAATAGAATGACATAGTTTTTATGTATAATACTACTAATTAAACTCATTTTAAGTTTGATCAAAAGTCAAACTTTCATCTTCGATTGGCCTGAACTAAGCCTTATAATAGCCGAATAGAGACCAAACGGGAGGAAAACATGGTTTTCTAGGGCCGTGAATAGTATTATATAGTTTTAATGTTCAATTATTACTCATTAATCTTGTTTATAGTGTTAATTGGGAAGTTTGACCAAAAGTTAAACTTTTGAGCCCCGATTGGCGTGAACTAGGCCTTATAATAGCCGATTAGGGCCCAAACGGGGAGAAAACGAGGTTTTCAAGAGTGGAGAGTAGTAATACATAGTCTTTATGTATAATTACTACTAATTAAACTACTTTCTAGACTTAATTGAGAAGTTTTACTAAAAGTCAAGTTTTCAGCCCCGATTAGCCTGAAGTAGACCTTATAAGAGCCGAATAGGGACCAAACGGGAGGAAAACATGATTTTCAAGGGCTGAGAATGGTATTACATAGTTCTATTTACAATATCTATGATTAATCTTTTTTTCTTGTGTTAATTGGGAAGTTTGACCAGAACTGAGACTTTTAGTCCCTATTGGACTGAAAAGGGCCTTATAATAACCTAATAGGGTCCAAACGTGGAGAAAGTACAGTTTGCAAAAGTAAGGAGTATTAATACATAATTTTTATGTATAATTACTACTAATTATACTAGTTTCTAGTTTTAATTGAGAAGTTTTACCAAAAGTGAAACTTTCAGTCCCCGATTGGCCTGAACAAAACCTTATAATGGTCGATTAAGGCTCAAACGGGGAGAAAACGAGGTTTCAAGAGCCTAGAGTAATAATACATAGTTTTTATGTATAATTACTACTAATTAAACTAGTTTCTAGTCTTAATTGAGAAGTTTTACCTTGAGTCAAACTTTCAGCCCCAATTAGCCTGAACTAGACCTTATATGAGACGAATAGGGCCCAAACGGGAGAAAACATGTTTTTCAAGGGCTGAGAGTGGTACTGTATAGTTTCTATATACAATTATTACTAATTAAACTAGTTTCTAGTCTTAATTTGGAAGTTTGATCAGAAGTCAAAATTTCAGCTCCGATTAGCATAGACTAGGCTTATGAGAGCCAAATAGGGACTTGATTTTCAAGGCCCTTAAAGGGTATTACATAGTTTCTTTGTACAATTCCTACTAATTAACTTTATTTTTAATACATATTAGAAGTTTGACCAAAAGTCAAACCTTTCAGCTCCGATTAGCCTGATTGGGCCTTATAAGAGCCGAATAGAGTTCAAACAGGAGGAAAATATAGTTTTCAAGAGCTGAAAGTAGTATTACATAGTTTTATGTATAATTACTACTAATTAAACTTGTTTCTAATCTTAATTAGAAAATTTAACCAAAAGTCAAACCTTCAGCCCTTACTGGCCGGAACTAGGCCTTATAAGAGCCGAATAAGGCCTAAACGGGAAGAAAATATGGTTTTTTAAGAACTGAGAGTGGCGTTACATATTTTTTATGTACAGTTACTATAATTAACCTTATTTATAGTGTTAAGTGGAAAGCTTGACAAAAAGTCATACTTTCTGTCCCGATTGGCCTGACTAGGCTTGTAAGAACCGAATAAGGCCCAAACCAGAGGAAAACATTGTCTTGAAGAGCTGTGAGTGGTACTACATAGTTTCTATATATAATTACTGCTAATTAACCTTGTTTCTAGCGTTAATTGAGAAGTTTGACCAAATGTCAAACTTTCAGCCCCGATTGGTCTGAAGTAGGCTTTATAATAGAAGATTAGGGCCCTAATGGGTAGAAAATGTGATTTTCAAGAGTCGGGAGTAGTATTACGTGATTTTTATTTATAATTACTACTAAATAAACTTTTTTAAGTCTTAATGGGAAGTTTAATAAAAAATCAAACTTTCAGCTCGATTGGTTTGAACTAGGCCTTATTAGAGCCAAATATGGCCTATAAAGGGAGAAAACATGGCTTAAAGAGCTGAGAGTAGTATTACATAGTTTCTACGCACAATTACTACTAATAAAACTTGTTTCTAGTCTTAATCTGGAAGTTTGACCAACCAACCCCGTTTGGCCAGAATTAGCATTGTAAGAGCGAATAGTGCCCAAACGAGAAGAAAACAATGTTTTCAATCACTGAGAGTAGTATCACATAGTTTTTTTTATATAATTACTACTAATTAAACTTGTTTCTATTCTAAATTGAGAAGTTTAATTAAAATCAAACATTTAGCCCAGACTGGCCTGAAACAAGGCATTATAAGAGCCGAATGGGGCCCAAACGGGAGGAAACACGATTTTCAAGAGCCGTGAGTGGTATTACATAGTTTCTATATGCTATTTCTCCTAATTAATCTTGTTTCTAGTGCTAATTAGAAGTTTGACCAGAAGTCAAACTTTCAGCCCCGATTGGCCTGAACTAGGCCTCATAAGAGCTGAATAAGACGGGGAGAAAATAAGGTTTCAAGATCTGAGAGTAGTATTACATTGTTTTTATGTATAATGACTATAAATTAAACTTGTTTCTATTCTTAATTTGTAAGTTTGACCAAAGTAAAACTTTCAGCCCATTGGCCTAAATTAGGCCTTATAAGAGCCGAAAAGGGACCAAATGAGAGAAAAACATGGTTCTCAAGGTTTGTGAATGGTATTACATTGTTTCTATGTACAATTACTACTAATTAAAATTTTCTCTAGTGTTAATTGTGAACTTTGACCAAAAATCAAACTTTTCAGCCCCGATTGGCCTGAATTAGGCCTTATTATAAGAGCCAGATAGGGTCCAAAAAGAAGAAAATGCAGTTTTCAAGAGCCGAGGGTATTACATAGCTTTTATGTATAATTACTATAAATTAACTTGTTTCTAGTCTTAATTAGGAAGTTCTATAAAAAGTCAAACTTTCAGCCTCGATTGGCCTAAAGTAGTCCTTATAAGAGCCGAATAGGGACCAAATGGGAGGAAACATGGTTTTCAAGGGCCGTGAAAGATATACATAGTTTCTATGTTCATTATTACTAATAACTTTGTTTCTACTGTTAATTGGAAAGTTTGACCAACTGTCAAACTTTCACGCCCGATTGGCCTGAACGAGATCTTATAAGAGCGAAAGAAATAGAATCCAAATAGGGAGAAAATGCAGTTTTCAAGAGCTGAGAGTAGTATTACTTAGTTTTATGTATAATTATTACTAATTAAACTTATTCCGAGTCTTAATTGAGAAGTTTGATCAAAAGTCAAACCTTCAGCCCTGATTCGCCGGAACTAAGCCTTATAAGAGCTGAATAAGGCCCAATAGGGAGAAAATGAGGTTTTCAAGATCCGGTAATAGTAATACATAGTTTTTTATGTATAATTACTACTAGTTAAATTTATTTCTAGTTTTAATTGGAAGTTCTACCAAAATTCAAACTTTCAACCTCGATTGACCTGAAATAGGCCTTATATAAGAGCCAAATGGGGACCAAACGGGGGGAAAGCATGGTTTTCAAGGTCCGTGAATAGTAATATATAGTTTCTTTGTACAAATACTACTAAATAACCTTGTTTCTAGTATTAATTGAAAAGTTTAACTAAGAGTTAAACTTTCAGCCTTGATTGGCCTGAACTAGGCCTTATATGAGTTGAACAAGGTCCAAACAGGGAGAAAATACAGTTTTTAAGAATTGAGAGTAGTATTACATAGTTTTTATGTATAATTACTGCTGCTGATTAAACTTATTTTTAGTCCTTAATTAGGAATCACCAAAAGTCAAACCTTTAACCCATATTGGCTTGAACGGTCTTATAAGAGCCGAATAAGGCCAAACGGTAGAAAAACTTGATTTTTAAGAGTTGAGAGTGGTATTACATAATTTTTATGTGCAATTACTGCTAATTAACTTTTTTATGTTAATTGTAAAGTTTGATCAAAAGTCAAACTTTCAGCCCGATTGGCCTGAACTAAGCCGATAATAGTCGATTAGGGCCCAAACGGGGAGAAAATGAGGTTTCAAGACTCGAGAGTAGTATAATATAGTTTTTATATATAATTACTACTAATTAAAACTTATTTCTAGTCTTAATTGGGATGTTTGGACCAAAACTCATACTTTCAACACCGATTGGCTGGAACTAAGCCTTATAAGAGCCGAATGGGCCCAAACAGAGAGAAAACATAATCTCATTTTCTCCCCGTTTGGGCCCTAATCGACTATTATCGGCTTAGTTCAGGCCAATGGGGCTGAAAGTTTAACTTTCTTTTGATCAAATTTTACAATTAACATAAAAAAAGTTAATTAGTAGTAATTGCACATAAAAATTATGTAATACCACTCTCAACTCTTGAAAATCATGTTTTTCTACAGTTTGGCCCTATTCGGCTCTTATAAGGCCAGTTCAAGCCAATATAGGTTAAAGGTTTGACTTTTGGTGATTCATAATTAAGACTAAAAACAAGTCTAATCAGCAGTAATTATACATAAAAAGTATGTAATACTACTCTCAATTCTTGAAAACTGCATTTTCTCCCTGTTTGGACCCTATTCAACTCTTATAATGCCTATTTCAGGCCAATCAAGGCTGAAAGTTTGACTCTTAATCAAACTTTTTAATTAATACTAGAAACAAGGTTAATTAGTAGTATTTGTACAAAGAAACTATATATTACCATTCACGGCCCTTGAAAACCATGTTTTCCTCCCGTTTGGTGCCTATTTGGCTCTTACATAAGGCTTAGTTCAGGCCAATCGCGGTTGAAAGTTTGAATTTGGTAGAACTTCAACTAGAAATAAGTTTTACTAGTAGTAATTATACAAAAAAAACTATGTATTACTATTCTCAGATCTTGAAAACCGTATTTTCTCCCGTTGGGTCCTTATTCAGCTCTTATAAGGCTTAGTTCCAGCCAATCGGGGCTGAAGGTTTGACTTTTCGTCAAACTTCTCAATTATGACTCGAAATAAGTTAATTAGTAATAATTATACATAAAAACTAAGTAATACTACTATCAGCTCTTGAAAACTGCATTTTCTCTGTTTGGATTCTATTTCTTTCGCTCTTATAAAGTCTAGTTCGGGCCAATCGGGGCTGAAAGTTTGACAGTTGGCCAAACTTTTCAATTAATAGTAGAAACAAAGTTAATTAGCAATAATTAAACATAAAAACTATGTAATACCTTTCCGGCCCTTGAAACCATGTTTCTCCATTTGGTCCCTATTCGGCTCTTATAAGGACTACTTTAGGCCAATCGAGGCTGAAAGTTTGACTTTTAATAAAACTTCGTAATTAAGACTAGAAACAAGTTTAATTTGTAAACAAGGTTAATTAGTAGTATTTGTACAAAGAAACTATATATTACCATTCACGGACCTTGAAAACCATGTTTCCTCCGGTTTGGTCCCTATTTGGCTCTTATAGAAGGCTTAGTTCAGGCCAATCGCGGTTGAAAGTTTGAATTTTGGTAGAACTTCAACTAGAAATAAGTTTTACTAGTAGTAATTATACAAAAAAACTATGTATTACTATTCTCAGATCTTGAAAACCGTATTTTCTCCCCGTTGGGTCTTATTCAGCTCTTTAAGGCTTAGTTCCGGCCATCGGGGCTGAAGGTTTGACTTTTGGTCAAACTTCTCAATTATAACTCGGAATAAGTTTAATTAGTAATAATTATATATAAAAACTAAGTAATACTACTATCAGCTCTTGAAAACTGCATTTTCTCCCTGTTTGGATTCTATTTCTTTCGCTCTTATAAGGTCTAGTTCAGACCAATCGGGGCTGAAAGTTTGACAGTTGGAAACTTTCCAATTAATAGTAGAAACAAAGTTAATTAGCAATAATTGAACATAAAAACTATGTAATACCTTTTCGGCCCTTGAAAACCATGTTTTCTCCCGTTTGGTCCCTATTCGGCTCTTATAAGGACTACTTTAAGGCCAATCGAGGCTGGAAAGTTTGACTTTTAATAGAACTTCGTAATTAAGACTAGAAACAAGTTTAATTTGTAGTAATTATGCATAAAAACTATGTAATACCCTCAACTCTTGAAAACTGCATTTTCTTCCTGTTTGGACCCTATCTGGCTCTTATAAGGCCTAATTCAGGCCAATCAGGGCTGAAAGTTTGATTTTTGGTCAAAATTCACAATTAACACTAGGAAAAAAGTTAATTAGTAAGAATTGTACATAGAAACTATGTAATACCATTCACAACCTTGAGAACCATGTTTTCTCTCGTTTGGTCCCTTTTCAGCTCTTATAAGGCCTAATTTAGGCCAATGGGCTGAAAGTTTGACTTTTGGTCAAACTTACAAATTAAGAATAGAAACAAGTTTAATTTATAGTCGTTATACATAAAAACTATGTAATACTACTCTCGGCTATTGAAAACCTTATTTTCCTCCCCGTTTAGGTCTTATTCAGCTCTTATAAGGCCTAGTTCAGACCAATCGGGGCTGAAAGTTTGACTTCTGGTCAAACTTCTAATTAGCACTAGAAATAAGATTAACTAGGAGAAATAGCATATAGAAACTATGTAATATCACTCACGGCTCTTGAAAACCATGTTTTCCTCCCGTTTGGGCCCTATTCGGCTCTTATAATGCCTAGTTCAGGCCAGTCTGGGCTAAATGTTTGATTTAATCAAACTTCTCAATTTAAAATAGAAACAAGTTTAATTAGTAGTAATTATATAAAAAACTATATGATATACTACACACAGTGCTTGAAAACATTATTTTCTTCTCATTTGGGCCCTATTCAGCTCTTACAATGCTAATTCTGACCAAACGGGGTTGGTTGGTCAAACTTCTAGATTAAGACTGGAAACAAGTTTAATTAGTAGTAATTGTGCGTAGAAACTATGTAATACTACTCTCGGCTCTTTAAAGCCATGTTTTCTCCCTGTGTAGGCCATATTCGGCTCTAATAAGCGTAGTTCAGGCCAATCGAGGCTGAAAGTTTGATTTTTTATCAAACTTCCCAATTAAGACTTAAAACAAGTATATTTAGAAGTAATTATAAATAAAAACCATGTAATATTCCCGGCTCTTGAAAATCGCATTTTCTACCTATTAGGGCCCTATTCTTCTATTATAAAGCCTACTTCAGATCAATCTGGCTGAAAGTTTGACATTTGGTCAAACTTCTCAATTAACACTAGAAACATGGTTAATTAGCAGTAATTATGTATATAAACTATGTAATACCACTCACAGCTCTTCAAGACAATGTTTTCCTCTGGTTTGGGCCTTATTCGGTTCTTATAAGCCTAGTTCAGGTCAATCGAGCTGAAAGTATGACTTTTTGTCAAACTTTCAAATTAACACTGCAAATAAGGTTAATTAGTAGTAATGATATAAAAAAAACATGTAACACCACTCTCAGTTCTTGAAAACCATGTTTTCCTCCGTTTAGGCTTTATTCGGCTCTTATAAGACCTAGTTCCGGCTAGTAAGGGCTGAAGGTTTGACTTTTGGTTAAATTTTCTAATTAAAATTAAAAACAAGTTTAATTAGTAGTAATTATACATAAAAACTATGTAATACTACTTTCGGCTCTTGAAATCTGTATTTTCCTCCTGTTTGCACATATTCAGCTCTTATAAGGCCCAATTCAGGCTAATCGGAGCTGAAAGTTTGACTTCTGGTCAAACTCCTAATAAGTATTAAAAATAAAGTTAATTAGTAGTAATTGTACAAAGAAACTATGTAATACCATTTAAGGCCCTTGAAAATCAAGTTCCTATTTGGCTCATAAGCCTAGTCAGGCTAATCGGAGCTGAAACTTTGACTTCTGATTAAACTTACAAATTAAGATAGAAACCAGTTTAATTAGTAGTTGTTATATATAGAAACAATGTGATACTACTCCCGGCTCTTGAAAATCATGTTTTCTCCCTGTTTGGGCCCTATTCGGCTCTTATAAGGCCAAGTTCCAGCCAATCATCGGTGGAGTTCGACTTTCAGTCAAACTTCCTAACTAATGTTTTAGTCAAACTATGTACTACTACTTCCGGCTTTTGAAAACTGTATTTTCTCCCCAGTTTGACCTTATTAGGCTCTTATAAGGCTAGTTCAGGCTACTCAGGGCTTAAAGTTTGTCTTTTAGTCAAACTTTCTAATTTAATATTAGAAACAAGGTTAATTAGTAATAATGCATATAGAAACTATACAATATCACTCTCAGCCCTTAAAAACCATGTTTTCTCCCGTTTGGGCCCTATTCGGCATTACAAGGTCTTTTCAGGCTAATCATCGGGGCTGAAAGTTTGACTCTAGGTAAAACATCTCAATTAAAACTAGAAACTAGTATAATTAGTAGTAATTATACATAAAATTATGTATTATTATTCCTGACTTTTGAAAACTGTATTTTCTCTATGTTTGGACCCTATTAGGCTCTTATAAGGCCCTTTCCAGGCCAATAGGGCCTAAAAATTTCAGTTCTGGTCAAACTTCCCAATTAACACTAGAAAAAGGTTAATCAATAGAAATTGTAGAACTATGTAATACCATTCTCGGCCCTTGAAAATCATGTTTTCCTCGTTTGGTCCCTATTTGGCTCTTATAAGGCCTACTTCAGGCCAATCAGTGCTGAAAGCTTGACTTTAGTAAAACTTCTCAATTAAGACAAGAAACTAGTTTAATTAGATACTATTATACATAAAAACTATGTATTACTACTCTGGCTCTAGAAAACCTCGTTTTCTCCCCGGTTGGGCCCTAATCGGATATTATAAGGTAGGGTCACGCCAATCGGGGCTCAAAGTTGACTTTTTGTCAAACTTCCCAATTAACACTATAAACAAGATTACTGAGTAGTAATTGTACATAGAAACTATGTAATACTATTCACGGCCCTTGAAAACCATATTTTCCTTTCATTTGGTCTCTATTCGGCTCTTATAAGGCCTAGTTCAGGCCAATCGGAGATGAAAGTTTGACTTTTGGTCAACTTAGAAATAAGTTTAAGTAGTAGTAATTATTCATAAAAACTATGTCATTCTACTCTCGGCTCTTGAAAACCTCGTCTTCTCCCTTTTGGGCTTTGTTCAGCTCTTATAAGGCGTAGTTCAGGCTAATAAGACTGAAGGTTTGACTTTTGGTCAAACTTTATAATTAAGACTAAAAACAAGTTTAATTAGTGGTAATTATACATAAAAACTATGTCATACTACTCTCATCTCTTAAAAACCTCGTTTTCTCCCGATTTGGGCCCTTATCGGCTCTTATAAGCTTACTCAGGCCAATCGGGGTTGAAAGTTTAACTCTTGATCAAACTTTTCAATTAACACAAGAAACAAAGTTAATTTGTAGTAATTATATATAGAAACTATGTAATACCATTCATGACCATTGAAAACCATGTTTTCCTTGTTTGGTCCCTATTCAGCTTTTATAAAGCCTAGTTCAGGCCAATCGGGGCTAAAAGTTTGACTTTTAGTAAAACTTCCCAATTAAGACGAGAAACAAGTTTAATTAGTAGTAATTATATATAAAACTATGTATTACTTCTCCTTGCTCTAGAAACCTTGTTTTTCCCTATTTGTATCTTATTCGGCTCTAATATTATAAGGTCTAGTCCAGACCGAACATGGCTGAAAGTTTGACTTTTAGTCAAACTTCACAATTAATATTAGAAATAAGGTTAATTAGTCATAATTGTACCTTATTCGGCTCTAATATTATAAGGTCTAGTCCAGACCGAACATGGCTGAAAGTTTGACTTTTAGTCAAACTTCACAATTAACACTAGAAATAAGGTTAATTAGTCATAATTGTACATATAAACTATGTAATATCCTTCACAGCCCTTGTGAAAACTATGTTTTCCTCCCATTTAGTCCCTATTCGGCTCTTATAACACCTAGTTCAGGCCAAGCAGGGCTGAAAGTTTGACCCTTGATCAAACTTCCAATTAACACTGAAAACATGGTTAATTAGTAGTAAATTAGCCTTATAAGAGCCGAATAGGGCCCAAACGGGAGGAAAACATGATTTTCAAGAGTAGACAGTGGCATTACATAGTTTCTACGTACAATTACTACTAATAACCTTTTTTGTGTTAATTGGAAAGTTTGACCGACAATCAAATTTTCAGCCCCGATTCACCTGAACTAGGCCTTATATTGCCGAATAGTATACAAAGGAAAACAAAGTTTTCAAGGCTTGAATGGTTAAATTAGGTCTTATAAGAGCCGAATATGGCCCAAATAGGGAGAAAAATGTTGTTTTCAAGATCCTGGAGTATTATACATAGTTTTTGTATATAACTACTTCAAATTAAACTTGTTCCAGTATTAACTGAGAAGTTTGATCAAAAGTCAAACTTTCACCTCGATGGCCTGAATTAGACCTTATAAGAGCCGAATATGGCCTAAACGGGGAGAAATCGTGGTTTTAAAGAGCCTGGGGTAGCATTAAAAAGTTTCTACGTGTAATTACTTCTAATTAAACTTGTTTCTATTCTTAATATGGAAGTTTGATTAAAAGTCAAATTTTAGCCCTGATTGGCCTAATCCTAGGCATTATAAGAGCCGAATTGGGCCCAAATAATGAGAAAATAATGTTTCAAATGTCGGGGAGTAGTATCACATAGTTTTATGTATAATTACCATTAATTAAACTTGTTCTATTCTACTTGGGAAGTTTGATTAAAAGTCAAACTTTCAGCCCCGATGGCTTAAAATAAGCCTTGTAAAAGCCGAATAGGGCCTAAATTGGAGGAAAACATGGTTTAAGAGCCATGAGTGGTATTATATATATTCTATAAGCAATTACTAATAATTAACTTTATTTCTAGTATTAATTGGGAAGTTGACCAAAAGTCAAACTTTCAGCCTCGATAGGTTTGAACTAGGCCTTATTAAGAGCTGAATAGGGCCAAAAAAGGAGAAATGAGATTTTAAGAGACGAGAGTAGTATTACATAGTTTATATGTATAATTACTATAAATTAAACTTGTTTCAATTCTTAATTTGAAAGGTTGACCAAACTTTAAACTTTCAGCCCAAATGGCCTGAATTAGGCCTTATAAGAGCCGAAGAGGGACCAAACGGGAGGAAATCGTGATTTCAAGGGCCGTGAATGGTATTACACAGTTTCCATGTACAATTACTATTGATTAATTTCATTCTGCTGTTAATTGGGAAGTTTGACCGAAATTTAAAATTCCAGCCCCGATTGACCTGAACTAGGCCTTATAAGAGCTAAATATGGTCCAAATGGGGTAGAAAATGCAATTTCAAGAGCCGAGAGGAGTATTACATATTTTTTATGTATAAATACTATTAAATAAATCTTTTTTAGTCTTATTTTGGAAGTTTGACTAAAAGTCAAACCTTCAGCTCTTATTGGCCTGAACTAGGCCTTATAAAAGCCTAATAGGGCCCCCAAGTGGGAGAAAACATAGTTTTGAAGATCTGAGAGTGGTATTAAATTGTTTCTATATACAATTACTATTAGTTTGACCTAAGTCAAAGTTTCAGCCCTGGTCAGCTGAACTACGCCTTATACAGCCGAATAAGACCGAAACAGGGTGAAAATGAGCTTTCAAGAGCTAGGAGTGGTATTGCATAGTTTTTATATTTAATTTCTACTAATTAAATTTGTTTTCTAGTCTTAATTGGAAAGTTTACTAAAACTCAAACTTTCAATCCCAATTGGCTTGATCCAGGACTTATAGAGCCAAATAGGGACCAAAGGGGGAGAACATGATTTTCAATAGCCGGGAGTAGCATCACATAGTTTTTATGTAACTACTACTAATAAAACTTGTTTCTATTCTTAATTTAGAAGTTTGACAAAAAGTCAAAATTTTAACCCGATTGGCCAGACTAAGCCTTATAAAGAGCTATATAGGGCCCAAACAGGAGGCAACATGATTTTCAAGAGCTGAGAGTGGTATTTATTAGTTTCTATGTACAATTATTGCTAACTAACTTGTTTACAGTATTAATTAGGAAGTTAAATAAAAAAAACAAACTTTTAGCCCATGTTACCCTAAACTAGGCCTAATAAGAGCCGAATAGGGCCACCAAAACGGGAGAAAAAGTGATTTTCATAAGCCAGAGTAGTATTATATAGTTTTTATGTATAATTACTAATAATTAAACTTGTTTTACGTTTTATTAGTAATTTGGACCAAAAGTCAAACCTTAGCCCTTATTGGCCTGAACTAGCCCTTCTTAGTGCAGAACTATGCCAAATGGAAGAAAATATAGTTTCAAGTGCTGAGAATGGCATTATATAGTAGTTTATATATAAATATTACAAATAAACCTTATTTCTGTTTTAATTGGGAAGTTTGACCAAAGTCAAACTTTCAGCTCCGATGGTCTGAACTAGGCTTTATATAAGCCGAATAGGTCCAAACGGGGAGAAAATAAGGTTTTAAGAGCCGGGAGTATTATTTAATAGTTTCTATGTTTAACTACTACTAATTAAACTTGTTTGTATTCTTAATTTTAAAGTTTTACTAAAAGTAAAAACTTTCAGCCCGATTGGCTTGAACTAGGCCTTATAAGAGCCGAATGGGACCAAGCGGATGAAAAACATAGTTTCCAAGAGCCTTGAGTGAAATTACATAGTTTCTATGTACATTTACTACTAATTAACCTTGTTTCTAGCCTTAATGGCAAGTTTAATTAAAAGTCAAACTTTAACCCCGATGGCATGGAATTGTCTTATAAGAGCCGAATTGGTCCAAACGGGGAGAAATCGAGGTTTTCATGAGCTGTGAGTAGAATTACATAGTTTTTATGTGTAATTACTGCTACTTGTTTCTAGTCTTAATTAGGAATTTTGATCAAAAGTCAAATTTTCAACCCCGATTGGCCTGAACTAGGCCTTGTAAAGGCCGAATAGGGTCCAAACACGGAGATAATACAGTTTTCAAGAGCTGAGAGTAGTATTACATGGTTTATATGTATAATTACTGCTAGTTAAACTTGTTTCTAATATTAATTGAGAAGTAAGACAAAAAGTCAAACTTCAGCCCCATTTGGCCTGAAGTAGCCTTATAAAGACAATAAGGCCCAAACGGGGAGAAAATGAAGTTTTCAAGAGCTGAGAGTAGTAGCACATAGTTTTTATATATAATTAATCCTAATTATACTTGTTTCTAGTCTTAATTGAGAAGTTTTTTCAAAAGTCCTTTAATTTCAGCCCCGATAGGCCGAACTAGCCTTCAATAAGAGCCGAATAAGGATCAATTTGTGAAAACATGGTTTACAAGGGCCATGAATGAATTACATAGTTCAATGTACAATTACTACTGATTAACCTTGTTTCTAATGTTAATTGGGAAGTTTTTAACCAAAAATTCAAACTTTCTGCCCTGATTGGCCTAAACTAAACCTTATAAGAACCGAATAGGGACCAAACGGGGGAAAACATGTTTCCACGTCCGTGAATTGTATTACATAGTTCTATGTACAATTACTGCTAATAAACCTTATTTCTAGTATTAATTGAAAGTTTGACCAAAAGTCAAACATTCAACCTTGATTGGCCTAAACTAAACCTTATAAGAGCTGAATAGGGCATAAACGGGAGAAAAATGAGATTTTCAAGAGCCAAAAAAGTATTAATAGTTTTATATATAACCACTATAAATTAAACTTATTTTTATTCTTAATCTGAAAGTTGACCAAAGTCAAACTTTCAGCCGATTGGCCTGAACTCAGCCAAATAAGCACCAAATATGGCCCAAACCGGAGGAAAACATGGTTTACAAGAGCTGAGAGTGGTATTACATAGTTTCTATGTACAATTACTGCAATTAACCGTGTTTCTAGTATTAATTGAAAAGTTAAACCAAATATCAACTTTAGCTCCGATTGGTTTGAACTCGACCTTATAAGAGCTAATAGGCCCAACGGGGAGAAATTGTGGTTTTCAAGATCTGGGAGTAATATTTCATAGTTTTTATGTTTATTACTATTAATTAACTTATTTCTAGTCTTAGTTTAGAAAGTTTGATAAAAATCAAACTTTCAGACCCGATTAGCCCTGTACTAAGCCGTATAAGAGTCGAATATGGCTCAAATGGGGGAGAAAACATGGTTTAAAAGCCAAGAGTTATTTACATATTTTTATGTATAATTACTACTACCTAAACTTGTCTTTAGTGTTAATTTAAAAGTTTTAACCAAAGTTAAACTTTCAGCCACGAATGGCCTGAACTAGTTATTATATGAGCTGAATAGGACAAAAACGGGGAGTAGTTACATAGTTTTTAGGTATAATTACTACTAATTAAACTTGTTTCTAGTCTTAATTGGATAGTTTGGCCAAAGTCAATCTTTCAGCCTTGATTGGCCCCAATTAGGCCTTATAAGAGCGAATAGGGCCAAAACAGAGAGAAAATATGGATTTCAAGAGCCTGCAGTAGTATCACATAGTTTCTATATATAATTACTACTAATTAAACTTATTTCTATTTTAATTTGAAAGTTTGACCAAAAGTCAAACTTTTAGCCCCGATTGGCCTGAATTAGGTATTATAAGAGCCGATAAAATACTAACGAGGAGATAACGAGATTTTCAAGAGCCGGGAGTGGATTTACATAGTTTCTACATACATTTACTATTAATTAACTTTGTTTCAAGTCTTAATTGATAAGTTTGATCAAAAGTCAAATTTCAGCTCGATTAGCCTCAAATATATGCCTTATAGAGCCGAATAGGGCCCAAACGGGGAGAAGCTGAGGTTTTCAATAGCCGGGAGTGGAATTACATAGTTTTATGTATAATTTCTACAAATGAAACTTGTTTCTAGTCTTAATTAGAAAATTTAATTAAAAGTCAAACTTTCAGCCCTGATTGCCCTGAACTCGGCTTTATAGCGCAGAATAAGGGCCAAACGGGGAGAAAACGTGATTTTTCAAGAGCCGAGAGTAGAATTACATAGATTCTATACAATTACTAATAATTAATGTAATTTCAAGTCTTATTCTGAAAGTTTGACCAAAAGTCATACTTTCAGCCCCGATTTACCTGATTAGGCCTTAGTCAATAGGGTT